>PVKE010024223.1:0-23981 GCA_004027555.1 Craseonycteris thonglongyai | reverse complement strand
AAAAAAAAAAAAAAAAAAAAAAAAAGACTGTTAGATTTCAGGGTATAAATATTTTTATCTCTGGAGTGTGAAAAATGTTACAAATGAAGTAGCTGGACTTGTTCACCTTCCTTAGGTCAATACCCGTGGTTTGATGGAAAGAAAAAATATAGCAAATGATATGGATAGGAGGAGCTTGAAATATGAACACTTAGAATTGTAAAATAGGGAAACTGGGATGGCTCAGCCGGTTGAGCTCTTGCTTTGCAGCCCCAGAGCCTGAGGATCGAATCCTGGCCCCAACCGAATTGAATATGTGGACCCATATGCTGAACTGGGGAGTGCCCTCAGTTCAGTTCTTGCCAGGGCCTATGCAGGAGGCTTCCGGCCCAGTTCCTGCCCTGTGCAGCCCCACACCCACCTGTGGGGTAAAACTCTATGGAAAACTAATGCTGTCAACTATGGAGATTGCTCTGGGCCCTCCTCCTTCTTTCTGTCTCTCTCTGTTGTCTCTCTCTCTCTGTCAAAAAAACAATAAAAATAAATATTTTTTTAAAAAAAGAATTCTAGAATATATTTTTTAATTTCAACATAATGTTTGGTGTCTTAAAAAATAGCATGTAAACTCAGTATCAGCCCTGACATAGAATTTTCTAAATCATAAAGCATGCATTTCATAAGATGAGGGTCCATCTTTACCAGAAATTTTGGTGACACTTTTCAACTTTGTAGGAAATGGAAATGTGACTGATTTGTATTAAGATGATTTCGAAAGAAAAATAGATGGTGCCCTTGATTGAAAAACGAGAGAAGAAATGATATGAAAACATTACTAAATTAGGCGTTTAGAAATATGTAATTATAAATTCTAGTAGGTATTCATGGACAAGTTACATAATATTTAAGCATCAAGAGATCAGTTTTAGAAATCAGTGAATTTCTGTGTCTCACAAATATCTAAAATGGAATAGTAGTGGTTTTAAAATAATAGATAGGGGAAGCTGGGATGGCTCAGTGGGTTAAGCGCTCACTTTGCAGTGCCGGGGACTGAGGATCAAATCCCGGCTCCGGCCTGTGCAGACCCATGTGCTGAACTGGGGAGTTCCCCCAGTTCAGTTCTCTCTCTGTTTCTGTTTCTGTATCTCTCTCTCTCTCTCTCTCTCCCTCTCTCTGTCAAAAACAATAAAAATAAATAAATAAATAAATAAAAGTTTAAAATAATAGATAAATGATGTCATTCATTTTTAGATTTTATAAAACTCAAGTATAGGTGATGCCAGGATAACTCAGCTGTTGAGCTCTTGTCTTGTAATTTCGAGATCCAGGGTTCAATTCCTGGCCTGGGCTCGTGCAAACCCCATATTCTGAACTGCCGTGCAACTTGTAATTGCTGAGATGGCTCATCAGCGAAGGTTCTCGCCTCTCATGCAGGAGGCCCCTGGTTCAGTTCCTGCCCCCCACACAACCCCTTGTCCGTCTGTGTGGAATGAAACTATGTCACAACTAATGTACAACTATGGCTACTGCTCTGGGCCCTCCCTTCTTCTGTCTCTCTCTCTCCCTTCTCTAAAACAATAAAATAAATCTAAAAATACCCCAATAATATTCTCAAGTATAGTTACAGTTCTTAGCTTTGATGTCTTAGCTTCTTATTTAACCACCCTCCCTCCAGTCACCCTCCCAGTCCTCCCAATTACTTGTGAGGTATTACTATCCTGTTTTATAGATGAGCATGCTGAGGCTCAGAGAGATAAGGAGATTTGCTGTTGATGAACAAGTGGAAATTAAAGCTCAGTGTTTTTCTATAGTGATGTTGATGTTTATTGGCAAGTACAAGGCACATATGTAAATACAGATTAACTTTAAGAGACGTGTAACAGTTTTAAAATGTAGTTCTTAACCCTATGCAAAGAAATTTTCTTGGTGCTAAGCAATAGAGGCAGTTTCAACAGATTGGTAAATAACAGTAATTGGTTTCAAAATCAGGAGTCAGGGAATTCTTCATTGCTTTTGATACACAGAAAAAAAAGTAGGTCTATGAATCATTAAAATTGAGTCCTCTAAATTCTGCATTAGAAAAAAAAAAGTTTGTTATACACTTGAATCTTAAACCCTAGTAAAATTAAGGTCATTTGGAAATCAGGAGAAATGGTGGTGAGTAAAGTCCCTGCGGCTCCTTGGATCATATGGCAACACATAATTGAAAGACAGAAAGAACAGGAAGAATAAAAACTTTTAAAAGGCACAGGACTAATAAATGGATTTAAAAAAAATAGTTAATATTACAAAAGTACATATGGGTGGAGAGAGAAGTTAGAGGTTCTTTGTGGATGACCACTGTTGGGTTACTTATTCCAAATGTGGAGAAAAATTAATATGCTTCTTTACTTAAAACCCCAGTAAGTGGATAACTCATCCTTCTAATAGGTTTAACTTCTGAGTCAGCTTGGCAAAGCAGACAGTCATGCACACACAAAATATCTAGTAGATGTGCTTCCGCACTATTTTTTACAGATCCTGTGAGTAGCAAAAGGGCTATGTGATGATCCTTCCCTTCAGCTGGGCCTCGCCAACCACGGTTGAATCATTCTGTCCCATCCATTGAGCAGTGCCTGTTTTGTTATAGACTTTGAATTATTACTTAATTTCAAGCTGTTTCACAAGTGGCTTGAAGTTGCTTTTGTGGGCTTTTTTTATGAACCTTAATTCCACTTTGATACTCACTCATTCATTCCACAGAATTTTATTAAGAACTTCCCTTATGAACCACCCTCTGTGCTAGGCACTGAAGAGATAGTGGTGGATAAAAAGAATAGGTTCAGCTGCATTCTGTGTGGTGGTACTTACAGCCTGGTAAAAGGACAGGTGGGGTAAATGCCTGAAGGAGAAACCTAGGGAGCTTTGAGAGTGTATATGGAGAGGGAATTGACCTGATCAGAAAGGTTCGCATCGATTAACTTTAGCAGAAAGATGTGGGCATCAGAGGGGTGAAGGGTAGGGTACAAGGGAAGGATCCAGAAATAGCATGTATAAAGGTCTTGTGGCAGGAGGAAGCGTGGTAGTCGAGTTGTGAAAATGGAAGGGTAGTGTGGACCTAGGGGAAATAGCAATTGGACAATAGAGCAACATGACTCTGGAGACTTCCACTCAGGTCATCTGTACCTCGAAGGCCATGATAAACATTTTGATCTTTAGCCTGAAAGCAATAGAAAGCCATTGAAGCATGTCAGGCAGTAGAGTGACAAGATCAGATCAGTCCTTTGCAGTGATCATTCTGACTGCAGTATGGAGAATAGATTGGAGGACAGCCAAAGATAATACCCAGAAACTAATTGAGGGTGTATTGTGTTTTTATTTTTTAAGCTCACTCCATTATCTACCTACTATATCTTATAATTTTTTTTGTACTGCTGAAATGAACATAAGTTTTTTGTTTGTTTGTTTGTTTTTGTTTTTGAAAGCTTTTCATGGGCAGCAAATGAATATCATGAAAACATTTTGCCCCCTGAAAAGAAACCGTATTCTTATGCTCTCAATATAATCAGTTTTATGTTTAGATTTTATTCACTGTTTCTGCATGTTCCTTCCATATTTCATCAAGAGGTATTAAAAACAAATTACCTGTTGCTCCACACTTTGGACATTTAGGTAAGAAGTTTTAACCAAGGATGACAAGATCAGTGAAATACTGTCCAAATACATCTTTTTCATTTTTCTGCAATTGAAACTAAGTTGGGAGAGCATAGTCTGTCACTTTCAACCCCAATTACATGAAAATTTCCTCTTTATGAAGAATGTAAAGTCTCCTAAGTATTTGTATGAAGAGTAATACATGTTGCTTAGGCTGTTAAAGAAATATTGATTTCTGACCCTTAACTGGAATACTTAGCTTTCATTTTTTATCTTTTTACATAAATTGTGTATATTGTGTTCCCCTCAGGGAGAACTTAAAAGCATTCTGTGTTATGGAGTCTCCATTCTAGGATCTTATTGCTTTTGAGATGAATAAATGGAAGTCTTGCTATCACTGGAACAGACCTATTTTTTTTTCTATGTATTAAGGCATACCAGTAATATGGGGCTGAATTTGGCCTCAGAATTTCTGAAGTTCCAAGCCAATTTCTTATAGACAAATTTAGCTTCCAGCTGATGAGACACTTTGGCGTATAAGTCATCTAATTTTTGTTCAGCAAAAATCTCCTTGAATATTTTTTTGTTTGTTTGTTTTTATTGTTTTTGACAGAGAGAGAAAGACAGAGACAGAGACAGAGAGAAGAGGGAGGGCCCAGAACAGTCTCCATAGTTGCACATCATTGGTTTTTCCACATAGTTTCATTCCACAGGTGGGCTTGGGGCCTGACAGGGCAGGAACTGGGCCGGGGTCTGCACCCCGGTGAGAACTGAACTGGGGGCACTCCCCAGTTCAGCACATGGGTCCACATGGGCCAGGGTCGGCATTTGATCCTCGGTCCCCGGGGCTGCAAAGTGAGCGCTTAACCCACTGAGCCATCCCGGCTTGAATAATTTTAATATAATTTTGAAATTTGTATTACCAGGTGATGCTTAAGCATTTCTTAGGAATTGACTTTAAATACTTGCTCAGAAAACAGTGTACCTTAAAGGTACTTTTTATACCAGCCTTTGAGGTATTAGAATGAAATGGGTTGGCACCAAAGCATTTCAGTATGCTACAGGAAATGAAATACAGCCAAATAGGTTTTTACATTCTCTATTTCTTTTTTTCATTACTAGCCAGAGGCAAGTAGATCACTTTACATCTCCTCTCTATTTTATTTTTATCCACTTCTTAAGAAGTTTGAGGGTTATTATTATTATTATTATTATTTTGCCCATTCCTTGAACACATAAAATGGGAAAATTAAAACCTGTAATGTTTCTTCCCTCTTTATCTGTTGATGAGATGTCACTTTAAACACTGTATCACTAATTAATTTAATTACACATACTGTATCTGCATTAACACATTTTGTATTATCTGCTCTAATATGATGCAGTACCCTCTTACAGCCACCTTTAACTTAAGGCTTTAATTGCTTTCCCCTAAGCCTCAGCTCAGGTTTGATTTATCTGATTTCTTTGTATAAAGATTCTCTAGTTTATGATGTGTGCACAAGTCATTAAGTTGGTGTTGATGTTTATGCAGTGAACTTGCCAACTGGTTACAACAGACATCCCTTTATGAATTTATGATGGGGCAATAAAGACAAGTGTCAGAAGCCCCTTGTCTGGGCAAGGAATCACTTTCCTTGTGCTATGTTTGGGGACAGTAAACATGGACACTTCCACTAATTTGTATAGCAAAGGTCAATGTTAAAATCTAGGTTTGTCAAATTGTGAGCATCTCTAATTTACTGCAGTGAGAATGTGTCATGAATGAGTAAGAGAGAGAGAGAGAGATCTTTAAATGTTTGCACTTTGAAAAGATTTTAACCAGGAGCTCATTCTTTGTAAACCTGAATGAGTATGTATGTTGACTATTATTATAGAGTCTGTGTCAATAATAAAAAAATTCATCAGTTATGACAAATAAAAGAAACAGTTGAAGAAGAGGGCCATGTATCATTTTCTTTTATCTATACTTTTTTTGTGTGCAAAACTAGACCAAAAAAGACAAATATATTTTTTAAGTGTTTAATCATAAGAAGTTGAAGTTTACTTTTATTTTTCATTATGAGATCTTCAAAGATTATAGATATGAGTTTCATTCACTAATTATTTGGCAGACACAAGTCTTCCCGATTAAGAGCACAAACTTGCTAATTTAAAAATAGCTACATCTGTTATGTATTGTATTAGTACTAATTTGATTTTCTTCACCTTTGTACCTATTAGTATTTGAAATTAGAAGTCAGAAAAGTTTATTAAGTTTTAATGTATACCATTCACGATTTATCTCAAGGTATTATTTATTTCAAACTGCCCTGTTCTTGTGTAAGTTTGTCTTCCTATAAATGATACCTGCAAATAACTAAAGAATTAGGATAAAATTTAATATCTCCAAAATGTAATAAGAGCAAGACAAATAAGGAAAAAAACACTTTCATATTTAAAGAAAAGGATGGATGATCCGGGATGTGGAGAGAAGGAAGGAAGGAAGGTGTTCCAGATGGTTCTGAAATTTGTGCAGTAGAGGAGAAGATTCTCAAATGTCATGTGGTTTTCTGAAGAGACAAAAACAGGACTTTAGTGTTGATGACAGAAAAGATAAACTGGAAATGAGATAATGAAATTCATTTTTATCTACATTTCCTTCCAATTCTCACCCTTTGTAGAAGCTCTTTCTCTTCATTCTGAGAAAATTTAGATAATTAAATGCCGTTAAGAGGGCAGACTAAGAGAAGAAATGCATCAACGTCTAACTAGCAAGGTTATGCTTATGAGGACTTGAAACATTTGCTACCATTTACAAATTAAAGAGTTAAGCACATGCAAAATAAAGAGACGTATGAAATATGGTTTCTTTCATTGAGGACCTTACTTTCTTATTGGGGAGTCAATGCCCCCAGTATCTATAAAGCAAGGCAATATGTGATCTCTCCTACATGAGTAATATAAATGAAGGGTGACCCAGATATCAGCTGATTTCTTTGACCACACAAGCAAATCCATTTTAAACCTACACAAACTTGGTCAAACTTCAGCCACTTCATCATCTTCCTCAAAACAGTTAGCCATATGAAGGGTTTTTGAATTCTCTAGTTTTACTGAAGAGTTGTAGTGGCATGGGGCAGTGTCACAGCCCAGAGCACAAGTCACTTAAAAAATTCCCTTTTTATCCATCTCCTCCCCAGGTATTGCCTCTTAACCTTACCTGTCTTTCTATCTCTTCTGGGCAGCTGTCAGCTCGGTTTGTCAGCCCTTTATTAGGCAGTGTAGCTGCTGGCTTCGACAAGAAATGTGGCTGCCACTAGACGCCAGGTCTGGGAGATTTATTTTACACCCCATTCCCCAACCCCCAAGCTTATCAAAGATCTTTTTTCATAGAGCTGATTCTTCCCACAGAGCAATTATTTATCAGCATGGCGGGGGGTGGGGGGGAGAATTCTCCATATGACTTTTTAGGAAAACAGAGAAAGAATCACTTCAAAGTTGTGATCAAAAATCTTGAAGAATAGTTTATTAATCAGAATAGGCCATGTTCTGCCACTTCAACAAATAGTACGGAAATGTCAGTTGCTTAATGTAATAAAAAAGATTTCTTTCCTGGGCACACAAAGTCAATGATGAGTTCATGGCTACTCTCTGAAGCAGCTGTCCTCCATGTGCAAGCTCAGCAGGTAAGGTTTCTTTCGTATTTTGGCACCTCTATCTCAACAAGTTACCCCTTTGATTGCAGCAGCAAAAGGGAGGGCGTGGGAAGTTCATACCAGCAAGTGAATTCTTCAGCCCCCAAATGGTGCATCCCCTCAGTCATAGTCATCTGTCTAGAACTAGTCACATGGTCCTGCCTAATCCATGATGAAGAAAAATAGAGCGGGGCAGGGAAACACAGATTTTCATGTGTTTCCATGGAAGGGGAGTCCACAATAATGGTAAGCATTTGAAGTATCTATAAGACAAGAACTGTTTTGATGTCAATGATAGTGGAATAAAGTGGACGGAGAAGCCAGTGTGGTTTAGTTAGGATTTTACATATGTGTTGTAGAGGAGTGGGCTGTAAGTTTAGAAAGATAGGCTAGGTCAGTTTGTGAAAGGTGTTTGAACTTAAGCTAAGAATCTGTTTTATTGGTGACATGAAGCAATGCAAGTTTGGGCAAGGGTATGAATGATTCAAGCAGTACTTGTGTGGGTGTTGGTGGTGATTACTGGGACTGAATGGTCAGATGTAGACATGAACACCAGTGAAAGATTTTCTCCTAAATCAGCTAAGTATGAACTAACACCAAAATTCTCGTGTCCCTAGGAAAAATGTAAAGGATACTATATTAATTCATACGTGCCACAGTTGAAGACTTTATTGGCATTCTCTCTCACTTTAATAAACCAAAATAATGCCTTTAAAGAACCTACCAATATTCTTTATGGCACATTTTTAAAATTAAATTTATTGGGGTGACATCAGTTAGTAAAATTACATAAGTTTCAAGTGTATAATTCCATAATACATTGTCTATGTGTTGCATTGTGTGCTCACCACCCAGATGCAGTTCTCCTTCCGTCACCATATATTTGAGACCCCCTCCCCACTTACCGTCTGGTAACCACTAAACTATCATCTAGGTCCATGAGGTTTTTGTTTGTTTTTGTTTATTTTTCAATTTTGATTGTTCATTTATTCTGTTCTGTAGATTCCATATATAAGTAAGATCATATGGTATTTGTCTTTCTCAGTCTGACTTATTTTGTATAGTATGATATCTTTTAGTTTCATCCACTTTGTTGCAAAAGGTACAATTTTATCTTCTTTATGGCCACATAATACTCCATTGTGTTAATGTACCACAGCTTTTTTATTGATAGGTGTTTAAGGAACCTACCACTGTTAAGATGCATTAACAGACAAATATGAAGTGAATAACCACACATGACAGAAAACATTTATATTTAGAAACACTGGTGATATTCATTTACAATGTGTTAAGGTATTAGGAATCAGCTGTGTTAGAATGACAGCTTTTATGGGGTAAGCTCTAATTATGTGGCAGAGAATTGGAAACAGTGGAGGATTTTTATTTGTGACTATTACCGTATGAATAAAGAAATAGCTGCTGTGTGTTATGTGCTTAATTATTACGTGCCAGACAGCGTGTTATATCTCAGTCCTTTAAGATGACTCACAAGGCGCAGTGTGGGCTGACACAGGCTGCTTCTCCAGCCTGACCTCGCAGTCAGCCCCTCACTCTGCTGGAGGACTCTGGTCTCCTTGCTCTGACTTCATTCAAGCCTCTGCTCAAAGGTCACCTTCTCAAAATGCTCTCCCTGACTACCCTCTATAAAAGATAAACATTCCCCCATCACTTTCTATCTCAGGATACTCATAGAAGTGACCTTAGTGAAGTTTTTCTTCATAAAACTTATCATCCCCAGGCAGATTATTACTTTTTGTCTGTTGCCTACATCACCTCTCAGAATATAAGTTTCATGAGGTCAGGGATTTGTCTCTTCGGTTGACAGCTGTACTCTCAATGCCTGTAACAGTAACAGTTCAATTAATTAGTGACTTATTTAAACCTCCTAAGACCCCTATGAGGTAGACGTTGTGAACTTTGCTGTTTATGAGTGAAGAACTAGGGTGATTTGGTAGCCTCTTCATGGTACTCATCTCTGGAGCTCAGATGAAAAGCCAGGACGTGTATATGTTGTTACAGTATTCTGATGATTCTATATTCACAGCCTGGTAATTAAAATTTGGTGTAAAAGTTATCCTTTAAGAATCTAAACACTCGGAGTACTCAACAGTTGAGTGCTTGCCACACAATTGTGAGGTCTGGGGTTTAGTTCCCGGCTCTGGCCTGTGCAAACTCATATGCTGAACTGTGGTGCACATGGTAACTGCTGGGTAGCACACTGGCGAAGGTTCTCACCTCCCATGCAGGAGGCCCCCAGTTCAGTTCCCGCCCCATGCAGCCCCACATCCACTTGTGTGAAACGAAGTCATGTCACAACTAATGGTGTACAACTGTGGAGAATGCCTTGTGCCCTTCCCTTTCCCTCTTATCCTTTCTCTCTCTCATTCTCTCTCTCTCTCTCTCTCTCTCTCTCTCTCTCTCTCTCTCTCTCACTCTCTCACTCTCTCGCTCTCTAGGAAGGGAAAGCTGGGATGGCTCAGCGGGTTAAATGCTTGCTTTGAAGCCCGGAGGACCGAGGGTCGAATCCCAGCTCTGGCCCAGGAGGACCCACATGCTGAACTGGGGAGTTCCTACAGTTCAGTTCTCTCTCTGCCTCTGTATCTCTCTTTCTGTCAAAAATAAAAATAAATAAATAAATAAATGAAAGTAAAAATAAATTTTTTAAAAAATTAAAAAAATAAGAAAATCTAAATACTCAGTGTATATGCTTAAACCATTTTACGTTAACATATATTTATTGAAAACCTGATAAATATTCTATATGTATGAAAAGGTAAACCGAGCCAGTCCCCTCCCCCCCCCAAGAAAAAAGGTGTCTTGTGGAGCTAATAGACGGTGATCTTAAAGAGCAAATTTGCTCACATGGGCCAAATGTTTCTTCCTGCAGAGTGGGCTGCTTCCCAAAGAATTAGCCTCTCTCAAAATGAATTATTAACCCCAGCATCCTGGCCAGATTCCCAATTGGATAGTCTAGGAACTGTTCAAAACTTGGAATCTATTGAAATTAGCCTGGCTTGATTGCACTGTCTGCATTAATTGTCATATAATAGAGTTTCTCCAGAGATTTGTGCATATTTTATTCTAATTTATATAGACTGGCTTTGTCTCTTAATTTTTTTTAGTTTGTTTTCCCCCTTGTGAACTGTGGCTTGAATTTCTTTATAAGTTGGTTTGTTTGTTTTTCAGCTTGCTGAATGAATGCTATGATCTCCTCTTTCCTTGGAATTGATAAACCTTTATCTGTACTTGAATGCAGTTAGTCTCTTGGTCATTATCAGTGCTTTGCAGATATTAGCCACTAGTAGTTTCCAGATTTCTAACTCTCTTGCACAAGTGCGTGTGTAGCCTGGGTAGAGACAATAGTTTTTCTAATCATTCAATGAAGTTTTTCTAATCATTTCTTTCAAGTTCCCTGCCCTCAAGGAGCTTATGTTCTAGTGGGAGGCACATAGTGTTTTAGAGTTTAAAATAGCTGACCTAATGGTAGAACTATCTAGGACTGTCATATTCATCCTAAAATTATGGCTGTTAATTCCTTTAGACAATGTTGATAATTTATATATGCCATTTGTTTGTCTTGGCCATGAGTAGGCACTGTAATGTCATTTACATCCTGGAGAGACAGAGAGCTATGAGTTTAAACTAAAATATCATTTTGCTTGGGTGAAACTCAAACAAATACCTTAGAAATTCATTGTGTTGCATGGTTTTGATGGCAACTGTAGACCTCATATAATTAATTAAATCTTGCTAACAGCATGTGATTATTTCTTTCTATAAGTTGGCCTTTCTTGCCTTTAGTTCTGCCTGGATCACAAACAAGCAACAGCACTGCATTCAGTTCTTTACTTACCAAGTGAGATTAGAGAACAGATCTGAGCCATGTGCACTTAGAACTTTAGCAGCTAATATTAGAAAAATGCTTTGAAAAGGGTAGATGGAAAGGGCTATAAATGCAATTGCAAATGGATTTATGTGCTCGGTCTCTCCCCTTCCAACTTATTTCTACCAGTATTTTCCAAAAAGTTTCCCAGGGCTCCACCTGAAGTATGACCTGATGACACCATAGCACATGTGTTTCCTGAGTCTGTTGAGTGTTTCCAATGTATCTGTGCTTTAAATTCAAATGTTTATCCACTAGGGTATGAAATCATAGAAAGTTGTTATTGCCTGAATGTGACAGTCCATACTTCTGCCTAGACTATTGTTATAAGTTCCGTGGGACTTTCTACAGGTTTCTCCCCCTATATCTTAGTCAACGTGGGCCTAGAACTACATAATTCTTTGTGAGAGTTAACAATTCAGATTTTCAGTAGTGTAAACAAATTGATGAGAGTATGCCTTTAAATCTGGGACATGCAGAAACTTTTTATTCCCTTGCCATTAACCTCCTTCCAGCTAGGTGGTTCTGACCATTAATGTGAGAAGGAAAAGCCTAAACTTTGATATTTCTCCTACTTCTGTTGTGCATTTGAAATGAGACGCTTCATGCTTCAGCCTCAGCTCAAGCATTGAAAAGTATTCATTCATCTATTCATTTACCCAATATTTATTGAGCTTGTACTGATCTCCCAAACACTTTTCTAGAAGTTGGGCATAACAGTGGTGAACAAAACACAGATGTGAAAATTAAAATTCTCATTAATAAATCCATCAGAATGTTTGATCTGGCCTTTCTTATAAATGTCTAAACTTGTTCATAAGAAATTAGAACAGCCTGTGTCCAATGGGTGTATTAATTGCTTTGTGAGCACATTATTTATCTTATGACAGAATTCACCTTAGCAAATAGCAAACTGCCCTTATAATTCAATTTATACTTACTGTGAATTGTATTCCACAATGCCCAACGAGTTAAAGGACATAATATTTCCAGAGCGTGGTTCTAGGTTCTGTAACATCTTTAGCATTCCAGTCATTTACATGAAGGGAGAGAATGTGTTTAGGAGCTTAAGAAAAAGAAAAGAGAGCATAACTAGTCAAAAGCCAAAATTCCAATCATATTGCCAGTGTTTGTCCATCTCCAGATACCTGGCTTGTTATTAATAACTACCTAGCCTAGGACCTGGCAGCTTTTCATTAATGTTTGTAGAATTGTCCAGATACCACTATGATAAAAAATACACATAATGTGGATCCTGGGAGAACTCAATAGGTTAGGTGCTTGCCTTGTAGCCATGAGGTCCAGGGATTGAGTCCCCGCCCTGGCCCATGCAGACCCACACACTGAACTGTGGGTCAACTGGTAACCACTGGGATGGTGGTGAGGGTTCTTGCCTCTTATGAGGGAGGTCTTAGGTTCAGTTCAATCCTATGCTGCCCCATGTCCACTTGTGTGGAATTAAACTATGTCATGACTAATGCACAACTATGGAGACTGCTCTGGGCCCTCTCTCTCACTCACCTTCTCTCAAACAATAAAATAAATCTTAAAAAAAATTTTTTTTAAATACACCTAAATTGAGTCATTCCTTATAATATTGTGTATTGCCAGGTGATTTCAAAATTGTCTGGTGAGGTTAGAAAAAAGATGAAGACCCTGTAAAGTAATGGTTTATACCTTTCTTTCTGAATTTCCTACTTGTCTTGTACACTGTATGAAAACTTTTAAATGTTCAAATGTCTGAATTGAAAAAGCCTTCCCTTTATTCCCCTCCAGGTCAGACTTGATACTCAGTGGATACTGATTGTCAGCTGGGACTGTCCAAAGTAGTAGAGCTTGTCAGTCTAGTTTCTGCCAATATCCTGATCAAATCTGAGTCACGGTCTTATATGAGGAATCAAACTTATGTGTTGCATGGTGATCTTTATACACATTTTTGACCTGAGATATTCCTCTTATTTATTTACCTTTTGTGAAAAACAGCCCTCTCTCACCTCTGCTTATTTAGATAAAGCATAATCAATACTTTTATGATATATGCATAAGAATAATATTATACTTTGGATTTACTTATGATTTTCTGTTAGAATCTAAAGGCCATTTGTGGCTTATTGCTTGCCATGTGGCAATCCTTAAATGTTTTGCTATTTTCACAGAGAACTAAACCCACTCAGCTTATGTTGCATGAGGGTATATTTCTAATTACTCAAATAAGAGTATTTATTTAAATAATGCATATGATTCAGTCAGTAACACGCAAGTAATGAAGGGACCTTCAGACTTTAAAACTACCTTGTTTCAAATGAAAACAGCATATTTGGTTAACTGGTCAACTCACCTTGCTCTGAAATATTATATCCTCTTGTATTATGGTAGATGAACTTAAGTTTGACTCATAACTGTACTTCAGTTCATCTACTAGAGATACAACAACATACCAGACAGGTATCAGAAATGTTACAGGGCTCTGCCTATCCTTTAGAAAAGCCATGGTTGATACCCAGATTATTTAACAGTCACCAACAATCAGAATGGTTGCTCAACTAATTACAACAGATGCTGGCTATACTGTTTCATACCAGTTGACTTCAGCTATGTAAAAGGTTTGTTCTTTTCTGTCATATTTTGTGCAGTTTCTGTGGAGACATAATTTTCAGGACTTCTTAAATCCTTGTAAGAAATACTTTCATGCAAAAGTAGAATTACTTATTTCTAGGTATGTAAAGATATATTACCAGTTTCTAATATCAGGAGACATAAGAAGTAGCTGTTGCTTTCTATAAAAGTTTACCACTTACTGAGTTAAAAAAATATGGCCAGGGTAGTAATTTCAAAGTCATATTTTTAATACATTCCTCATAATTTCTCTTATCCTCATAATTTCTTTTATCCAAGTTGCTAATCAGACGCAAACATTGTAGAGAGGTAATAGAAGAACACTTTTTGCCAAGGTCAGCTTGGCTACCCCAGCTAAGAGGAGCCTTTTCTCAATGTTTTTTGATTTACTGTCCAAATTAGGAAGAAAATAGCCACGCACTCATACTTAAGCAATCTATAAACTTAATTTAACATGTACATATCCTTATTGTTTTCCTATGAAAACTTAATTTTTGTGTCTATGTTTTCTTTTAGTTAATACATTTATAATTTACTTTATTTAATTCAGTATAAATTTAATTATGGTGGTAAAAGGTTAATTACTGTCAAATGATTTGGTATTTTAATATTCAATCACTTTTACTTTGAATGAGTGAATGTTTAGTCAGTAGAGATCCAGAGTCCTGAGTACATATATATTTTATGTACATATTTTATTTCTATTTTGTTTGGTTATGACATGGATTAGATAGTTTATGATCTTATATACTTGATTATTAGAAGAAACATTCATAGGTATGTTGAAAAAACATTTTGAAGGTGTTTTACTTTCTGATGAGTTAATTTGCTCTAAGTACAATTGGAAACTCACAAAGTGATTTTTTTCCACCTGGTTAGAAACACTTATATTTAGAGCATCTATGTGTTCTAGTAGGTAAAATAGTAACAGGGCCAGTATATGCTCAAAGATAGATAAATGTGGTGGTGGTACCTTGTTCTGTTTCCATCTTGATTTAGTTAACTTTCACTAAACAGCCTGCTCTGAAAAAGGGAAGGAAAAACAAACTGATAAGATAAAACTGAGGGGAATTCCAAAATAAATATTGCTAACTGACGTTTGTTGATGGCCCAGTTAAGACTTTTAAATATATATATATGTTATCAGTTGGTTGCTTTATTTACAAGTATAGCGCATAACAAAGGTAAATACTTGGGTAATACCTTTGTCTTACTTTTTGTATTTTGTGAAGAGATTGATAGTGATCTTTCTCTCATTTTAAAAATTCAGGTAAATTCCAAAACATTTTAAGAATATAGGACAAGAAAAAGTCATGTTTTTGTTCAGTCTAACCTCTCTCTTTTAGAGTGTTCACATCTATGTATATGGCTGTATCCAATATTCACTTATATGCAAAAAGAAGCTCTGTATGTATGTTAGAAAAAGAAGCCAGTTCATAGCGTCCATACCAAGTTTCTAATGCTAGTGTTTACATCTTAGAGTTTTTCTCTTGGTAAATTGTAAAAATGAAAGAATTGACTCTTATTAAGGAGTTCTCTTTTATCATAGCTACCCTGATTGAAACCTTCAGAATATAGTGCAAAAATATAGTCAATCACTATCAAGGTTCTTGTTTAACTCCCACTGTCCATCACAAGAAGTCATTAGTTTACAGCTATTTCTTTCTTATTTTTATGACTTTTTAACTTATCATTAACCCCATGCTCTTATCCTGTACTCTGAGATGAACAAAGAAGATAATATCCACAACATTTCCATTGCTTACTCTAGAGATAATAACCTTTTTGAAAGAAAGATAACCTTCAGTTTCTTTAAACAACTCCTTCCTTTTTAAATCCATGTTAGCTGTCTTTTGTCAAATTGAACTTCCAGTGCATTCTAAAAGAAAATCAGACGAAATTATTTATAGCATAGTCTGTACAAATAAAATTAGTCTAAACATACTGGAATTGTTTATTATAGTTTGTAAACTTGCTTCATAATTTCTTAATATTTACCCCACATTTTTTTATCCAGGCTTATTTTCATGTTATTAAAAAATGTAATGGACTAATTGCTAATCCTCATTTCCTTCTAACTCGGTCTCATATGGCACTGTGTCTGAACCTGTTAAGTAGGATTGTTGTCACAAGATTAGATACAAGTATCTTAGTTGTCTAGACATTATATAACTCCCTACAACATACTTCAGATCTTTGTTTTAAAGCAACCCCTTAGCCTTTTTGACAAGCAGAAATTAAATATTAATAAAAAGCCTCACACACTTATTTCTTTTCCACAGTTTCTTAGTGTCACCATCTGAATTTGTCAATTTCTACTCAGTTCTCTACATATATTGTTTTAAATAAGAGCTGATTTTCACTGTTTCATGTTTAATGCAGGCAAGAGATTGGTATTATCTGCCTCATTCAGTGTCTCCTTCCTTTAAATCTCCCTTCTCACTTGCTATCTAGCTTTCACCTCAACCAGCTCCCCTTTTCTCTCATTTCAAAATAATATTTTTAGGATGCAAAGACATTCACTTCTTAGCATTCTCAAACTTGATGAATTCAACATGCATTTATTGATACCTCTTGCATGCCTGGCAGTGAACTAAATACTGGATTTAAATTTGGTTAGCCAGTCTCTGCTCTCACAGAGCATAAAATCTAAGAGAAGAGAGACAAATAAGCTATGTATTACAATGCAGAATGACAAAAGGGGAAACTATAGGGTGACATAGGAACATATAGATACTAAGTAATTTATAGGATAAAATCTGGATATTGCTATCTCTCATTCTTAGGTAGAAATAAAGTGTTACATAAGGAATGTTATTTGAGATTATATGTGTAAAATTTCTTCTTTCTGGAAAAACAGGGACATCTTAAAAAAGAAGGGGGCCAACTAAGTTTGAGCAAGCCACTCTCTCTCAGTTGGCCTCAGTTTCGTTAGACATAAAATAAGAAAGTTTGATTTTGATGACCTCTCATGTCCTTTCTAGTTCTAAAATTCTGGGTCTGTGAGTTTTTCTTTTGCAGTTCACTGAAGAAACTAAATAGCTTAAACCTGTTTTGAAATACATTTCAACAAATGATCCATAAAATAAATAAGACAGAATTCAGTTTTTTTGAAAAGTGGTCTGGCTGTAGAACTGAGTGGCCTCATAAAATATTAATTTTGTCAGAGTGTGGAAATGTGAAATGATTGTTAAATGAGTCAAGGCCTTATTTGTGGCCTTTGGCTCATTTGGCAAGATGACCCATTAGCCACGTAGGCAGCATAACATGCATGGCCAAGCAGCTCATGGGAGCGTCCCAACAAATGTTAAATAAAAATTATCTTTCTTTAGCCTTAGGAATATGTTTCTGTTATTTTCAAAATAAGACTACATTCAGCTTAAAGCATCTGTCGATAGGAAAATAATTACAGCACTCCCCCTTATCTGCAGGGGATATATCCTAAGATCACGAGTGATGCCTGCAACTCTACTGAATCATATATATAATGTTTTTTTGGTTTTTTTTTCTGTATACACATACAGGATAAAGTTTAATTTATACATTATGCACAGTAAGAGATTAACAACAATAACTAATAACAAAATAGAATTAGAGCAATATGCTGTAGTAAAAGTTGATTGTGGTTTCTCTTTCTCGAAGTATTTTGTTGTACTTTACTCACTCCTGTAATGATGTGAGATGATACAATGTGCTAAGATGAAGTGAGGTACTTAGAATGGTGCACAATTTAAACTTATGAATTGTTCACTACTAGAATGTTCCATTTAATATTTTTGTATTGCAGTTGACCATGGGGAACTGAAACCATGGAAGACAAAGCCACACATAAGGAGAAACACTGTCTATTCGTTGTTCTCAAAACTGACTCCTTTCTTCAAGTGTTCTATTATGTCTTCTAATATATACTATATATTAGAAAATTATACATATATAAATTTTTAAAAGATTTTTATTTGATTGTTTGAGAGAAGGTGAGAGAGAAAGAGAGAGAGGGAGGAAGAACCAGAGCAGTCTCTGTAGTTATATGTCATTAGTTGTGATGTGGTTTCGTTCCACACATGGATGTGGGGCCATGTGGGGTGGGAGCCAAACTGGGGGTGTTCCCACATGGGAGGCAAGAACATTCGCCGCCATTCTGGAGGTTACCAGTTGCACCACAATTCAGCATATGGATTGCACAGGCCAGGAATGGAATTCAATCCTTGGACTTCATGGTTGTAAGGCAAGCGCTCCATCTGTTGAGCTATCCCAGCATTGTGTGTATGTGTATATATATATGTATGTGTGTATATATATATATATATATATATATATATATATATATATATATATTTTTTTTTTTTTTTTTTTTTTTTTTTTTTTTTTTTTTTTTTTTTTTTTTTTTTTTGGTAACTTCTTGTAAGTTTAGAAGTAGAATGAGTATTAATGGTATTTGACCATCACTTAATTTTATCACTCCTGCCCATGTGAACTCCCTCTGTACTTTTAAAATACATGTGTGCGTAACATTCATTTTTGCTGATGCAAAATGTGTTTCTCCTTAGTCCTAAGACACTTAGTTTTCTACTTTCAGTCATTAACTTTGGCTTCATGAAAAATTTCTTCTCCATTTTTCTGTCTTATCTATATCTTGATAATAATAAATTTAATAACTGTTCTTAAAAATCTCTGAACGGTAATGCATCAGGCTCATTGGGTATTCCTTTGGCTTCTCTAGAGAAGAGGGTGTGTTTCTATCTACTCTTTTTAATGAAGCCTTCCTATCATGGCTTTAAATATCACCCAAACATGTTAATCTCTTAGGATCTGGCTATTATTAAAATTTCTCAAACCTTTTCTGAATTTTAGAAGATATGATTGGGGATGCTGGAATAGCTCAGCAGGTTGAGTGCTTACCTTGCAAGTGTGAACGAGGTCCAGGATTCAATACCGGCCCTGGCCCATGCAAACACATATGCTGACTATATCGGGATGATGGCGAAGGTTCTCGCCTCCCATGCAGGAAGCCCCGAGTTTCGTTCCTGCCCTGTGTAGCCCCATGTCCACCTGGATAGAATGAAACTATGTCACAACTAATAATGTATAACTATGGAGACTGTTCTGGGCTCTCTCTCTCTCTCTCACTCTCTCTCTCTCTCTCTTTCTCTCTCTCTCTCACCTTCTCTCAAACAATAAGATCTTTTTTTAAAAAAGATGTGATTATTGTACTTCAATCTATTTACTTCCATGTGAACTCAAATGGAAATGAATTTCCTAAAATAGCTACATTTTTTCTTCCCAAATATACATCTGGCATTAAAAACAAAAAACCAAAAAAACTAACTCATTTGAATCTGAAATCTGGGTTTCCATGACACCAAACATCTGGATGAAAAGTGAGAAATCTAGTAGATCTTTTCAAATACCCAAATATTGTGTCAGTAAAACAGTTAAATGACTCTCTGAATTTTTCCATTTCCATCTGGGTATCTATGCATTATATACATGGTACCATCAGCCCTCTCTAAGAGAAAACAATATCAATTTCAGAATAATACATTCACAAACAAGTATCATTGAGTACCTATGATGTAGTAAACACTGTGTTCAAGTGTTATAGAGTTCAAAGTTAAAGTCTTGAACTTAATCCGCAAATAATTTGCAGTCCAGTGAGGGTTATAACACAAGCGTATGTGTATGCATAAAAGACTATGTGGAATGAATAACAACCCCAGAGGGGAGGAGAGAAAACAGTGTGGCATTTGGAAGGGGAGAATTTTCCACTGGATCCAGTGTTTGGACTGGCCTTGATGGACATGTCAGAATCATGAAAATGGAAGGGAATGTTGTGGTCATACAACGTTTGACATACACTTTCTTTCAGCAGCTGGGAATTTTACTGAAATCAAATAACCCTAAATTAGCCAGATGATTGCAACAATTTTTGTGTCATTTTATATTATCACAGCCTTTGGTTTCTGTAAGATTTCTGAGTCTGAGTGTTCCTTAGGTATTTTGGCTAATTTACATTCATCTCCCTTACGAGTGTTAACTACACAAGAAACGTACTGAAATTTACTATCTGCATGGTCATTTTAAGAAACATCAGAAAAATTCTACCTTATACTTTGCTTTCCTACTTTAATACAAAATTTTCACAGCCCCATATGCATGGCATGCTTAAACCTCTATCTCACAAGTTAGGTGGTTTTTTTAATCTATTGAAATTCCAACTTTTATAAACCTTTTTTCCTCAAGTTTTTGCCATGTTTTATCAGAGTTTGTAGATACAGACTAATACAAAATGGTTCATTTTGTTCCTTTCTCCTCCTTCTACTTTCCTTTAAAAAAAATAAAATAAAATAAACAATCATTTTTAGCTGGCAGGGGGAAAGGGAGTAAATTGAGAAAATTCCAGATAATCTAAATTGTGTCATGTGTATTAGGACTAATTTATTGACACACGTTACTAAAAGATAAAGTGTAGCTGATTTTAGGAAAAGTTGGATCCAAGTGTAGAAATGACCTCAGGGATGTGTTCTTGATCTCTACGGGCTCTGACTGTCTACCTGGGCTTCATTCTCAATCCAGATCTCCCCATTTGGTGGCAACAATGGCCAGCAGCAATGCCAGGCATGCATTCTGCTGACTTCGTAACCCGTGAACTAACTGTCTTACTTAATCCCAATAACCTAATGTGGGCTCCATCTTCAATGCAGCCAGGATTAACTGTGTTGATTGACTAAGCCTGGGTCACTTGACCACTGCTGAACACATTCCTAAAGTAAAACCAGAATACTATTACCAAAAGAAAAGGGAAATGATACTTCAGGGAAAACTTAATGTTAGAGTACGAAAGTTCTCCATAAATGCCAGGAGAGCAGGTGGTTATCTCAGCCCTCACCACTGCCTATTTTTATGATTTGGCTGATGTTACTTAAGCCTTGTAAATCTTGGTTTCCTCATCTATATAAAATCTACTTCTAGGCCAAGTTTCTGTCAAGAGACCTTTTGACTCTAATACTTTGTGTTTTTGATCTTAAGAGTTAGAGATGAAGATAAGACACCCAGAAAATGCAGAGATTCACAAATAGAAACACAAAGCAAGAGATGCATCATATTTCATGTAGAAGTGCTTTAGGCATAAACAGGAAGTTTACTTGGCAGTAGAAGACCAAAGGGTTTTCACTGCATTCTTAGGCGTAATTAGGGTCATTGAAATTCAGAATTAACCACCACAAACATTATTATAATCTCTATGATCTTTTATATTGCATGTATAGTTTTGCTAATCTCTTAATTTTGCTATTATAGAGACACATAGTCTTATTCAGGTGACAGCATTACTGAAAAAGCATTTTTAAATGAGAAGTCATGCCCTTTTTTTTTCTTTCATTCTTTCTACAAAAGTTTAAAAGAAAAAAAAAAAAAACCCAAGTGAAATTTGTCCAGTGCTCTTTCATAGTTCACCTTAAGGAAATTGCTTTCATATACAAGTAGCATTATCAAAATCAAGGTCACCTAGATTAACTCTATAGGGCATCTTGGAAGGGAGTGAAGAAAAAGAAGTGGTAATAATAATGCTCAGTTTCCAAAACTTTACTTAAACTAAGATCCTGCCCTACAAGTTACTTAACCATTTGTCTTAATGATTGTGCTACATCATCACAGAAGTAAATTGACAAACTGCACATCATTCTTCAAAGTGCTTATCTAGTAAACTATATAGACCAGTAATTTAGTCAAACTCATACAGTAGGAAAGTAACTTAAGAGGCAGGACTGATGCTAAGAGATGTCCTGCTTTTAAAAATACCCAGTGAGGGGAAGCCAAAATGGGTCAGCTTGTTAAGCGCTCACTTTTGCAGCCCTGGGGACCAAGGATCGAATCCCAGCCCTGGCCCGATCGGACCCATATGCTAAACTGGGGTGTATGCCCAATGTGAGAGGCCCCAGTTCAGTTCTCGCCCCCCAGTTCAGCCCCTGGCTCAAGGGGATGTGCCTCCCATGTGGGAGGCCCCCAGCCCAGTTCCTGCCCTGTGTGGCCCCTACTCACCTATGTGGAATGAAACCATAATGAAAACTGATGACGCACAACTATGGAGACTGCTCTAATCCCTCCCCCTTCTCTCTGTCTCTCTGTCTGTCAAAAGCAATAAAATAAATCTTAAAAAAAAAAATCCAGTGACAGAGTTACCCTAACATAGGAGACTATCTAACTGTATAAAATTGTTAAGTAACTATTAAAATATATGGAGTATATAAACTAGTTATGACAATAAATTCATTATAATAATTAAATTGATACTGTATTTCTAAAAAAACTTTAAAAAGTACTACACATGCAGACAATATAGTAGCATATAAACAAAAAGTAAAAGTTTCTTTAAACTCTATGCCCTACACAACATAAACCATTTATTCAGTGTGTGTTCTTTCAGATGTTTTTCTTACACCATAATCATAGACATATGTATGCTAAATTTCACTTATTTGTTTGTTTATCTATTTTACAAATTGATAATACATATAGTTCTACAATCTACTTTGTTTTCTTTTTTTACTCAGTATATGGGGATACCTTTTCATGAGCCCTTTACATTTTATTTAACTATGATCCAGTTGATAGACATTTAGAGTATTTCCAATTTTTTATCCTTCCAAATACTACATTTCAAATTTTATTTTGTACTTGTAATTCATGAGATGATTACAAATATTACTTGAAGTGTGTTTAAAGGTCATTATAAATTTGTTCAACATAAAATAAAGTTTAGGATAAATCGGTTCCACTTTGTACATCATTGGGAGAGGGTTAATCACAAAAGAAGATTATTATAATATTATTATTAGGTGGTTCCATCCAAAAACTGTCTCAGTGTTGTAGTCTAAAAATATTGTAGATCTAATTCCATATACTTGATAAACAAAGTAAACCCTCAAAGGGGGCATGGTTGGGGAGAGAACAAGAAAGCCTACCTACGGTCAGTATCTTTTTTTTAATTGAAGTAACACTGTTTATTTTATTTATTATTTGTTCGTTTGTTTGAGAGGAGAGAGAGAGAGAGAAGGTGGGAGGACCCCGGGCAGTCTCCATAGTTGTACATTGTTAGTTGTGACATGGTTTTATCCACACAGGTGAATGTGGGGCTGTGCAGGGCAGGAATTGAACCCGGGACCTCCCCCATGGGAGGTGAGAACCTTCGCCACTGAGCCACCTCAGCGGTTACCAGTTGCTCCACAAGAAGTAATATTGTTAATAACATTATATCAGTTTCAGGTGCACACTATCATTCAATATCTGTATACACTATAGCGTGCTCACCACCAAAAGTCTAGTTCCCATCGTTACCAGATATTTTGATCCCCTTTACCTATTTTGCAAATCCCTTCACCCAAGGTCCATATCTTGAATAAAGATGATATTTCACTTTCAAATGTGTCTTTAAAAACAGGCAATTAAAAATATTTTCTATCTACTTTGAGTCATGAGCCATACATGTGTTATTAACTTTTTGAACAGTTGTATGTCAGCATGTGAAAAACTTTGACCTATTCTCGTTCGTTCTTGACGAAGGGAATCATCATCATCACTATTATGTTACAGCGCGGGTTCTTGTGAGTAAGTTGAGCCACCTCTGGGCCACTGGACCAGAGTGGGTTGGCCCCCAACAGTGAGTAGACTAAACTATAGCTTTAGCCCAAGAATATGGAAACTGACAACAAATTATAGCTTGTGGTCTACTTCCAGTTTTCAAGTGCAAACATACGAAAGTTTATTTTAAATTTGAGCCAGTCAGACATTTAGTAATATACATCAAAGGAGAAGTGAAGGCTTCCCATGTTTATTATTTCAATATGATGTCTGTTCTAATAAAGTGGAAGAATGCATATGATAGACCATGGAGTAGAAATTCTCTAGTTCCATAGTTTGGCCTTAAATATATTTGTAAATTAATCCAAAACACATTGCCATGGTTCCATTTCCTCTGAAAGCTGATTGTTTTTCATCCCTTTTTTAATTTTAGAAATAGAGTGGCTGTCTGCCAGAACACTTTCAGATAAACAGTCCACTTCATGTATAAAAGGGGCACAGAATTATGAATGTTCAAAACCCACAGAATGTTATTTAAATAAGTTAAAGTTATTATGGTCTTCCCTATTAATTAAAAAAAAAAAGCCATCTGTGCAAGGTGAATTTTGGTAAGGTCC
>PVKE010024222.1:0-23970 GCA_004027555.1 Craseonycteris thonglongyai | reverse complement strand
TTTATTTGGCAAGTAAAAGGATTGATACAGAAGGAGACAATTGGCTCGATATTTGTAAACTGCAGAAATCTCTCTTCAAACTGTTTTTGAAGCACTTGCAGGGTCTCAATAAATAATGACACGTTTAATTTATTGTTACCTAGCATTTTCCTCATATATGGGAAGTGCACGAGAGACTTGATATGCAGATGTGATATCAGCAAAGTCAATTTTGCTTTAAATGGGTTTACAGAGCTTATCATTTCAGCTATATTTTTGTCTTTTCCCTGCAACTCCAAATTGAAAGAATCTAAATTTTCCATGGTGTCAGCAAGAAAACCCAAATCCACCAGCCAGCAAGAGTCTGTTAGTTCATCCTAATTTTCATTTTTATCATGTATAAATGTTTTTATTTCTTCAATTAAGTTTACAAATCTTGTAAGAACTTTACCTTTACTGAGCCAACGTACTTCAGTATGCAGAATGAGATTGTGTTCTTTATCTTCAGTATCTTCTAACAGGGCCTTGAAAAGTCGGTGTTGCAATGGAGCTGCTCAAATAGAGTTGATTATCTTTGTGACTATTTTCATAACATGTTCAAAGGGCGGTATTTTACAACACAAAGCTTCCTGATGGATAATACAGTGGTAGGACATGAAGTTTGAAAATGATTCATCTTTCCTGCAAAGGGCAATAAATCCTTTGTTTTTACCAACCATTGCTGGTGCCCCATCGGTAGTTATCGCAGACAACTTATACAAAGGCATGTTTATCGACCTGGTGTATGTTCTGAAAGTCTTATAAATATCCTCACCTCTCATCTGTCCTTTCATTGGTAATATTTGTAACAGCTCCTCTTTTACCGTGAAGTTACTAAATACCATTCTCACCATAACTGCCAACTGTGCGGTGTCTGATATATCTGTTGACTCGTTAAATTGCAGAGAGAAGCAGTCACATATTTCCAAGTCAGTCTTTAACTGAGTTTGCAAGTCTTTTGAAATTGCGTGTATTCTTCTTGTGACTGTGTTATTTGACAACTGTAGGTCTTGTATCGCGGACATAATCTCACGCTTGTTAGAATATTCCTCAAACAAATAATCGGCAGCAGTCAGAAATGCTTCTTTTAACAACTTACCATCCTGGAAAGGTTTTTTCTTCTTTGCGAGCATGTGAGAAATTTTGAAAGAAGCAATGGTTGCCTTTTTAGATTTTTCCACATGTCTAGTGAAAACAGTCTGTTGAGTAGTTCAACTTAATTTTAGTTGATTTATTTTTTTCTTTTTTACTTCAGATTTAAGTGGATAATTCGTATCGAAAGTGGTATGACTTGTCTGAAAGTGACGTGCAACATTATGTTTTTTCGGCACTGCAATACTACTGCCACACAACAGGCAAACGCATTTACCTTTTAAATTAATGAAACAATATGATTCCTCCCAGTCTGTGTTAAAATTATAGGTTCATTTTCTCTTATTTGGTCCACTCATTTTGGACTAAAAAAATAAAAATAAAAATAGTTATAGAACTACAATATCATATCAAATTGCCACCATAATAATAGATGACCTACCTCGCTTTTAGTTCATTTAAAATCGAATATATCGAAACACTGTGATCCTAGCTAACCGTCACGACCCGATCAGTCCAGCAACCGCAATCAAAACGGCAACTTGGCGGCTCCCGGTTGGGTGGAGGAGAGTTTAAAGAGCGCAGCGGCTAAACAAGACGCGACGTGTACAAAGGCGAAAGCTAGGGAAAAACTTATACATATGACATCGCAAACATACCAACGAATACAATAAACCTGTGTAGATACTCAAACAATATTTTAAAATTCTAACAAATGTATAAAAATAAATGATAGTTTTACTTAGTGTTTATGAAAAACTTCTGATGCAGTCAAATAATGACGGGTGCACACAAATCGGGCCCTGGGCGCCATGGCGCCCACAGGCACTGGGTTGGGAATCCCTGTCTTAGAGTATTCTCAGTGTGAGTCACCACCTGTAACTTGATAATCTCCACCTAAAAGTCTCCTCCTACAAGGTGTGGAAGAGACATTTATTGGAGATTTAAGAATGGTGGGGAGCGATGGGGGTACAAGGACTTATAGTGAGATACCAAATACAGACTATTTAAATTTTATTTTATTACTTCTCTGTTCTTAAAAGGGTATGAATAATTTATGCCAAATTGTGCTTTTAGTTTCTACGTATTTTTTTTTTTTTACCATTTCCCATCTTCTGTCTCCTTAGCTTCATGCCATGAATAGATTGTTTCTTAATTTCTATGCAATGATTTTAATGTCTCTTTCTTAGATCTTCTTCCTACCCAGCCAAGTGGCTTACTGATTTTACTAAATAAAAATAGTTTGTTTGTTTTTTCTTCCCTCAGAGCCCTTCCTAAGAAGTAAAATAATAACTAGGCCATAATTCTACAGACAGTAGTAACTAAAAATTTTAGCTAAAATTTACCACAGCTTTCTCCCCTCCTTCTAATCCTTTCCAGGAAGTGAAAATACCACAAAACTTAAGCAGATTGAAATCATCATAGTAAAATAAATAAAAACAAAATAAAACTATCATGTTCGTCTACTCCGGAGTTATTTGTGCAGACATCCTATGCCCTAGGTTTCAGTACGTAGATACAGAGCTTCCCTGACAAGTTGCTTTTCAGCCCTTTTCACCTACTCACATCTGCTACCTTTTTAGCTTCTCTTGTCACTATTCAGGAAAGGGATGGAGGCTCAGTAAACTTGAACAATTTGGGAGTCTCAATTGGTGGTTCTACGTGAGTATTAAATAATAAGTTATCTTGAAGGTGACCTATACTTTCCACTCTGTTTTAGAAGTAAATTGTAATATTGGGAGAAACAGAAAAAAGTGCTATTGATTGAAAATACACTTGACTTTCTGGAAAAATGCCCAGAAACTTTTCAGTTTCTACTGACTGGTTACATGAGAGTTGTACTTACTTTAGAGGATTTAAATGGCTCAGAATATATGAGGCTAAGGTTGCATATCAACTGTGAAACTCAAAGTTATTTTTTTTTCATAAGATACCTTTTCAGACTTAATAAAAATATTACATGTCAGACTATTTCTTTAGTAAGTGCTTTATCTCTGCAATTAATAAAAATTACAAATGGATGCCCAAAGCTGACTGAATAGTTGTTTTATTTTGCATCTTAATTTCATTTATATCTACAGCCAGGACTTTAGGAAAATATGTCACAGGGACAATGATTTAAGACACCCATTGGAGTCTTCTAGTAAAGATTTCTCAGCTCGTAAAAAGAGACACAGTAGGAGAGTGAAATCAGCTAGACTGTGGAATAGGGAGCCTCATTTTCTCTTCCTCCCACAGAGATTTATTCTAACAGCAATACCTGTACTAATTCCTTTTGTGAGAATTCTAGAAACTAGTTAAGAGCTTACTGCATCCCAGGTGAGCATGAAATCAGGTGCCTCAAAACTGGCAGAAAATGTATGGCACCTTCTCAACATAGCTCCTCCCCCTGGCATAGTGCCACATACTTTGGAAGAAACAGATTCTGGCTTCTACCTGGGGAGGGAAAGAGAAGATTATATCTTATATCTAACACTGATAGTTTGGGGGCTGCTAAAAGGACTGTCTTTTGTATCACCTGTCTTGGAATGTGAATGGGACATTATTAATATATTAATAAATATATTAATAATTTAAATGCCTAGGGACTATTGAGAACCCAAAAGACCTGGGTGGTGTCCTGCTGCTTCTTGATACAGCAGACAGACACCAGAGGGAGCATGAGATTTTGAGCTCCAAGAAGAAGAATCCAGCAAATTGTTCTAAAGTGAAATCTATACACACAAATCTAGAGAAGGCCCACTCACGGAAAAGAACCTCTAGCCAGGCTGATGGGTAAAGTTCTTGCTCTGCATAAAGCCAGTTATGAAGAATGAGAGAGGTGGTTGTTTTTTTTAATATGGCAATACCAACACACAGTTGTAAGGAACACGAGAAGCAGAGAAAATGGGCCAAACAATGGAACAAAGTAGATCTCCACAAACTAACCCTAAAGACATGGAGGTATATGAATTATCTTACAAAAAACTCACAATAAACATCATAAAGATGCTCAGTGGGTGAAATGAGAATTCCAACAAAGAGAAAATATGAAAAACAGAGCCAAACAGAAATTTGGAAGTTGAAGAATGCCATAACTGAAGAAGAAAAAAAAAAACATTAAGAGGGGCTTCACTAAAAATTCAAGCAGAGGAAAGAATCAGTGAACTCAAATACAGATCATTTGAAATTATCTAGTCAGAGGAGCAAACAAGAAAAGCAAACAAACAAACAAAAAAACGAATGAAAAAGAGTAAAGGTTCTAAGGACTTATGAGATCTCCTGTTATGTGCTTTTACTACAATTAAAAAAAAGAAGACAATCAACATCGTTCATTTTTTCTGACTTTTTAGAAAAAAAAGTAGTTTAGGGGGGTAAACCCTGAGTTATTGCAGTCATATTGCAATGTTGAGAAGTAATGACAGAGTAAATGTGGAGAGAACTTTGGTAATTGATGATGCCTTTGAGTAGCTCAATTAAGTAACCCTAGAAACACTATATAATTTATTAATAAAGCCATATTATGTTAGGTTTTTGTTACTTACCACCCAAACCATCTTTATAAATACAGTATATTTGAAGATTTCTCGGTAGCAAAATGCTACAGGGAAATGTCATAAATGAATTGAAGAAAATGACTCAAAATTAAAAAGAAATAAAGACAAAATATCAAGCATAGAGTTAACATTTGACTCAGGAATTCTTAGGAATATCTAAAGTACAAGAAAATGTGTGTTTACAAAACTCTTGTATATGAGTATTAATAGTACCATTATTAATAATAGCCAAAAGATGGAAAGAACCCAGATGTCCATCAACTGATAAAGAAACATAGTGCAGTATAAAAGACTATCCAGAAAGAATCCAGCCATAAATGCCTCTACTAAAACTCATGAGTGTATAATAATATTAAAAAGTAATTTATCATGTCAGAAGATGATAAGAAACTAATTTATTATCTTGAAAACTGGGTAAATGAAATAAAAAATGTGTAGGTTTATCTTGATTTTTTTTGGTGAAATGTAGCACTGAGTAACTAAGTAATAGGTGAAGAGAAACATCTCTTTGTAAAAATTTCCAGCTAATCAACAAAAATAAAAAGATAGAACATTATTGTTTTGCAACCTGCAATGAATTCATAGATCTAGGAATTAAGCATCAAATGACTGCAGACATTGAAAAAGAGCAAGAATAGCACATTTTGTGTCTCCTGATGAAAGAATATGTCACTATCTGCATTCTGACAAATGGACCGAAGCTGATCTTATTCAGCTTCTACATTCATCTGCCAAGTTCCAGGCCACAGAGAGGATAGAAGAATATATTGAATAATGCCCTCAAGAGGCAATTGATACAGTACAGACTGTAGAAAAAAAACAGGACACAACCTAAGTTATTCAGCAAAAATATTTTAAAAATAAATAAATAAAATAAGAAAGAGATAAAGGAGGAGATTTTAAAAATTTAATCTAATTTCTAGATACAAATAATCTTTAAAACTATGAGAGAAAAAGGAAAGTATAGAGTCTATGAGGGAGAGCAGATGCTATGATTGAGATGGGGCATGTGGGGGTGGTTGAGATCATTCAGTTTTCTGACTTTGATGGTTATAGGTTTATTCAACTTATAATAATTTAGTAAGCTATGAAATGCTAAGCATATACTTATAAATACTAAATATATTATCCATCCATAATTCATAATCCACCCATCCTAAGCACATCACTCCTATAATCACCTATTCATCTTCCACCATCACTACAATAATAATAGTTAAAATCAAATACATTCTTATTACATGCCAAGCCTTCCTCTAAGTCATTTATTTGCCTGTATCATGCCATTATTTACTAATGATATTTCCATTTTACAAGGAGAAAATCGAGGCACAAGGATGTTAAATTACACGACTAAGTTCATATAGTCACTAAGCCTCCTTGGAGTCGAATGTTACACAACTAAGGAAAAATATGAATACCTGACTAAATCAAGTGCCAAAGGCAGCTTTAACAGGGGATAGATTTGGGGTTTATTAATTGATTCATTCAACCATTTCACAAAGTTTTTTGTTGAGTATCTTCTCTGTGCTAGGCATTGTGTCAGAGGCGAGGCCGTAGTGACTCATGGAGCCATTACTCTCAATGCTCTCCTGTTACTTGCAGATTTGCAGCAAGGCAAATACCACAGAGTGTTTAGGTGTTTAGCTATGGGACTGGGGTGTGGTTCTGTTGAGAAATGGAAAGCTAAGCTGATACCAAAGGATGCATACAGTTGGCCAGGCTAAGGCGGGTGGAAGTATTTGCGGAGATGAAACTACAGGTATAAAGGTATTGGTTGTACAGAGGACAAGGATACATCCCAGGGAATGTGGAAAGGGTTCTCAAGGTTTCCTACTATTTAAATCTCAGGTTTCTCCATGCAGATGCTAATATTTATGTGCTAGTGATTTCAGAAAATCAAAACCATCCCAAAGCTAAAACCAACCATTTGCATCCAAAGTGTATGTGAAATGAATACAATGAAGAAAAATCTCATTCTTTCTCTTGTCTCTCATTTTAATTAAATTACATACAGAGTCAATACATTTAGGAAAGAGTGGACAGGAGGCTCTGAGCCAACGTGAACCAAAATGAAACAATTTTTCAGGCTTGTTCAGTGTGGAGCCAGAGGCTTGGATTAGTGCTAGAGCGAGGGAGTTCATGGCATCATGTTTTCATTGTAATTATTAAAAGTTTCAGATGAGAAAGATGACAAATTTCTACCTCAGGAAGGGTTTGAGAAACTAGATCACTGCAATATGGCAACAATCCTGTATTGAGGAGGAGATTGATCTTGATGAACTGAAAGTTTCTTTCCAACTGTTTTTCCTAAAATACAAACATTAGACTATTGTCAGAAATGAACAGTCAAACATGACTAGTTTATTAAGTTTGAGCACATTTGGAGGCTCTGAGCTGCATTTTATTTTATTTTATTTTTTAAAGATTTATTTATTTATTTATTTTTATTGTTTTTTACAGAGAGAGAGAGAGAGAGAGAGAGAGAGAGAGAGAGACAGACAGACAGACCGAGACAGAGACAGAGACAAAGAGAGAATTGAACTGGGGGAGCTCCCACTTCAGCACATGGGTCCACACGGGCCGGGGCCAGGACTCGATCCTCGGTCCCTGGCGCTACAAAGTGAGCGCTTAACCCACTGAGCCATCCCGGCTTCCCCTGAGCTGCATTTTAATTACTTGTTTAAACTCAAAGCAGCTGATTTGCAGAAAGTCCTCTCTGACCACACAAAGGCCCACAGGCCCAGAGAGGAGTACTGTGACTTGTCTTCTGTTGGGAGACACATTGGACCTGCCTTACATTCAGTGCTGACTGTGGGCTCACCTCTGAACAGTTGACAGCCTCAATGCCTTTTCTCATAGGGACTTCTTCTCTGTGGACTGGGTAAAAGTGAGGACCCCCTGCACCACTGATTCTGTGTGGGAGCGTGTCCAAGTCACTGGCTCTGCTTTGGTCTCAGTTTCCTCATTTGTGGAGTGAGGAGTCCACCCCCGCCCCATACCCAATGACATCTCAGAGCCTTTGTGGAATTTATAGTCTGAGATTTCTGGATTAATATGTACCAACCAATGTTTCACTAAACACCAATGATTGAATAAGTTTACTAACCCTGGTCAGTAGGCCCAGGGAACTGTGGTCAGAGCTTCAAAGTTCATTAACACACAATTCATTAACCAAGATGTTCAAGTCCTGAGTTATGTGACAATGTTTTCTTAGGCAATAGTCAATGGAATTTCTGAACTGTGAAGTAAGTATGTCTTACAGATTCAGATTCTGTCATCGTACAGAGTTATGTGTGTCCAGTGTTGCTTTTGCACTCCTGCTTCATGAGCCTTGTCACCTAGGGCTTTCCCTCTTTTCATTTTTTCCTTGATGCTACTAATATTTCTTTATTTGTATGGTTTACAAGATTATTTTATATTTTTTTACTAAAATTCTTCAGAGCTTAAGGGTTCTTTTCTTTCATATTTTAAAATACATTTCTGTGATTAAAACAAGAGAGCACAGTCTTTGGACCAAGGTCTGAGTTTAAATTCTTTCCTTTTTACTTATTAGAATTTATTTTAGGGAGGTTATTACTCTGAGTCTCTGTTTTCATGTCTAAATGAAGATACTATAGAATACTTTTACAGTGTCATTGTGAGGATAAAATAAGTGAAAAGATTAAGCACAATAAAGATTAGTTTTTGTGCTTTCCTTCATATTACTAACATTTTCCAATAACATCTTTATACTTTATTTTCCTTTTAGCCTTACTCATATTCATCCAATTCTGGATCAAAAGTAGCCGAGGTGAAAGAAGTGGTATAACGTGTGTATGTTCATTCATTCTCAGAAAAACTGGGCATTTGAGGTTGTAATTTAGAATACTGTTCTTTTATGCCTTCAACATCTATGACATACCCAGACATAGGAGAATTATGGCTATGCTTACTTCCCCCTGTTTGAGGTGAATAACTATTAATTTATCTATCTCACACTCTCTTTTCTAAGAATTCCCCAGCCCTTCTACCTATACACTGACACACGATCTATATAGTCATTGAGGGAGCTGTGGTATATGTGCAACCATTTATAATGATGCTCCTAGGTCACAATTCAATTATATAGGAATGAAACCCTGGCTCAAGAACCTAGTTAAATTTACATGTAATTGGTCATGACAGGTATAGGTGTCAGGCTGGACCAATAAACTTCTTCCTCAGAAATGCGGGAGAAATTTGACTTGAGGGAATTAATTCTATCTCCTATGTAGGTTTCTGGATATTGAATACTCTCAGAAGTTTTGAGAGCTATTTTTCACAGTGGTTATAAGTAAAACTAGAAATGTAATTTTCAGGAAGAGTGAATGAGAGAAATGCATGAAGAGAAATAGAGATGAGAAGTACTAATCTGAACTCCTTGTGGCCTTGCAGCCACCGGTTCTATTGCGTTCCAAGGGCCACCTGCCTCCCTGCTACATAAGCTTGCCATGCACCCTTCCAATGAATGCACTGAATTTTGCTTAAACTAGTTCTAGCAAAATTCTGTTACTTATAACCAAAAGAAATTTAACACATGGGTAGTGATATGAAAACTCACAGCCTGCTAGTCTGGGTGGCTGCTGCAGCACTTAGAGACAAATGACCTGTTGTTTTCAAAGATTTCATTGTGTGTATGTTTCCAGCAGCATTTTTCACTCCTAATAAGTACATCTATGATCTAACGATGTTCAGATACAAGTGCACCGTTAGCTTAGCTTAGATTTGTTAAGAAGTGTGGTTTATTAGAGTAAGTTGGAGTATTTTGTGGAAACAAAGCATATCCTTAGAAGTGTTTCACTGGGTTCAAAACAGAGGATTCTAAATGGGGTTCAAGTACTATGCTTTTTGGATACATTTAAGCAACTTCAGTGAGTGACAAACCTAAAATCTTTTCATCATGAAAACTAGTGTGTATAATAGTGTTTCACAATGATAGCAAAATGATTACTCAAATAGGCAGAAAAAAAGCCAGTATTGTACCATAGTAAAGGCATACATTCTATACTAAATTGTCTTAACTTGAATTATAATTTTGACACATTGCAGCTGTGACTTTGGACAAGTTAAACTCACCTATAAAATAGAAACATTTACAGTAGTAATGCTGTTAAGTAGTATATGTAAAATTCTCAATAAGTAATCTGGCTCAGTGTAATAGCTTAATAAATTTGGCTATTATTTATTTTTATTGTTAAATATACTGGGGTGACATTGGTTGGTTGGTAAAAAATACATACGTTCCAAGTATATACTTGTACAATACATTGTGTGTGTGTGTTGCATTGTGTTAGCTATTGTTTTGATTTCAGCTATGTAGCCTTAGCCAGGTTTAGAAAGTCTTATGTGCCTCAGTTCCTAATTGGAATCAATATCTGAAAGTTATTTATAATTCAAAGTCTAATTCAGTTACTTGCATATTTCTGTGCTGGCTAACATTAATTTTTAAACTGCATGCAGAAAAAAAATTGTTCCAAATCAAAGACAGGTGATACAAAAAAATCAATTTTCTATTTTTAGGCATTTAGAGTCTGGGGCAACATTTGAAGATGATGAAAAAATAAATAACCAATAAATACAAAAATTAGTACATGGAACATATACCTCAAGTACAAAAAAATGCTAAAAATAACTGTATGTTTTTTGTACGTATAATACAAGGATCTAGCCTGTTTTTCTTATACTGCATACTAAAATGAGTGAATTAGTGCTGAAAACAGAGGAGACTGTGTATCTCAGAGGATGAATTTCAGCTGAAACTAAAAGAGTAAAGGCAAGAGTTTAAAGAGATAAACAGATGGGCATCTTTAGGATAAGAGCAGCATCATGACAGATCTGTAGTAGGATGTGGAGATATTCTGATTGTCTTTCAGCAAATAATGTTTAAGCACGTGCCATGTGCTATGCTCTATATTAGTCACTGAATTTGCAAAGACAAATAAAAATACTGACAGGAATTTTATTCTCTGAAGTGGCAGGCGCATGAATAAATGTAGGGAGGGGGGAACAATTTTTTGCAAATATTAAACCCACACATTTTTATATCCTTCCTAAATGTGTTTCTTTTCAGCTTTCTCCCAACTTAAGCTTGAGCCACCAGAATTCTGGCTCCAGGGAAGAAGGAAACTATTGCTGAGAAAAGAGGACACTCATTAGTCTTAATTTTTTTTAAGATTTATTTTATTGCTTTTGACAGAGAGAGAGATAGACAGAGAGATGAAGAGAGGGTGGAGGGCCCAGAGCAGTCTCCATAGTTGTACAGCATCAGCTTTCTACATGATTTCATTCCACATAGGTGGGTGGGGGCCGCATAGGGCGGGAACCAGGCCGGGGGCCTCCTACATGGGGGGCACGTCCCCATGAGCTGGGGGCTGAACCAGAGGCCTCCCACATGGGAATATCGCCCCAGTGAGAATCAAACTGGGTCCACATCCCAGTTCAGCATATGGGTCTGCGTGGGCCGGAGCTGGGACTGGGACTTGGACTTGATCCTCAGCCCCTGGGGCTGCTAAGCGAATACTCAACCTGCTGAGCCACCCCGGCTTTCCCCAGTCTTAAATTATAAAGCTGACTTTCTTGACATTTTTAGGAAGTCAGTTGCTCTGAAAGAGATCATGAGAGAGGAAATAATTTTCTAAATTACTTTGTTCTTCTTTAGCATATCAAGAGATAAGTGAAAAATTGGTTGAAGAGACAGGCTTTGTGGTAGGGGTATAGCCATCTCAGGATATTGGGGGAAGATGTAGGATGTCAGCTATTGCTCTTGAGGTTGATGAGAGAAAAGGAGAGAAACATGTAATGGAAAAAGCTGACGATCCCTGGAAGAACCCTTGTCTTCAGCTTGTTGCCACAACTCTATGGTCCATAAGTGGTTGGATGAACTACAAGCAGGAGGAATCCAGGTAATGCTGTGTCTTCCCCAGGCCCACACACAGAATTCAGGGGTTCCTGAGCTTCCCAGGTCTGTACGACATACTATTGAACCCAGAGAGACAGTGAGGGCTTTGTTTAGAATTAGAAAACTATGTATTTTGGGCTTCAAGCCCAGAGAAAAATAACTGGGATCACACATTTTTATGGTAGGCCCATCATATCACCCCAAATGCACTTTCATTGCATATCTGAGAGCACTCACAAGCCCACTCCACAGAGGATTGTAATGATGTTGGATAAGAAGATTGCATTGCTCTGAGTCTGGGTAAGAATTCGTGAGAGGGAGGATCTACAGGCAGTACCCAATATGGAAATGACGAGAGGGCTTCTTCATAGATGTGGTGTTCTTTGTTGACTAAGTTACAGTCCTTAAGAATAACTAGGAATGACTCAGGCAAAATTAAGGATGGGGTATTCCATTCTAGGCCTCAGATACCACATGAGCAAAGGTTTAGAAGAAAGAAAGAACATGTTTGAAGTACCATGAGTTATTTCGAATGGATGCAACAATTTGAGGAATGTTTTAGGTTTCTCAGGAAACGGACTCTGGGACACAGCTGTTAGTGGAGGAGGTTATTGGGAAGTGACAACACCTGTCAGGGAGTGAGGGAGGCAGGATTAGGCACTGGGGAAAGTTGGACTATGACACAGATCTCAAGCTGTCTCATAGTGAATTCTAGAACTAGGATGGGTCCATAAATTTGTCACAGATTGAAGCAAGGAGAAGGGTTTTGTCTTCTCCCTTGACCTCAGATAAACATTACTCCGAGGGAGAAAGACAAGAGTAACCTTGGGTGAGGCAGCATCCTTTGGTTGAAAGCAATTTTGGGAAAAGGGTTAACATCTATGAGCTATCAGCTGACAATGTTTCACTGGCTGGAGAAATATGTGCCTCTGACTTGAAGGGGTCATTGGGTAGGGCTCATCACTGTATTTACTATAAGGTGTAAATTTGTAAAAGATGAAGTTAAAGAAGTAAGCACATACTAGGTAATACAAGGTCGTATAAATCATATTTACAGGTATGGGCATTAAAAAACAAAAAGCAATGGGGAAATTCTGAAGGTTATTAAGCAAGATGTTAAGTCAATACAATCATGTTTGTATTTTAAAAACATCGCTACGGCTGTTGTGTAGAAAATTGATCTGAGAGAGGATACTGGAGACAGGGAGACCTGTAAGGAAGCGATTGCTGGCAAAGAGATGAGATAAGAGTTTGAATTTATTAAGTGGAAGTGACTTAGGGAAAGTGAACTGATTAAGGAAATATAAAGAAAGAAGAATTAAAGGTATCTACTTATTAAATTAATTGATGGAATGTGGGAGTGATGGAGAAAAATGAGTGAAGCTATAGCTTCACACCTGGGAATCTGAAGTAGGAAATTTGGTCAAAGACAACACTATGTAGCTTTCATTTTCTATTTCTTCTTTTTGGCACATGGACAACTATCCTTGGAAACCTTCTTGCATTCTCTAACTAATGAAATGTAAATAAAAGTACTGTATGTTACTTCTGGGATGAAGCAATAGAAACCTCTGTGCCATTTTCTACTTTTCTTCTCTTTGGCAAGAAGCAGCAAGGACATATGTTGAGATGGTAAAGCCACAAAATCAAAGCAGCTGAAAACCATGAGTCATGTCATGGAGTAAATCTGTTCTAGACTATTGCCCAGCAGAGTGAGGACTTGTAGGAATAGGAAATAAACTTGACATGTTATGATGCTGAGATTTTGGGACTGTTCTCACAGAATAAGGCTACACTATTCTGATAAATACTGGAACATAGTAAAACATTTGTGTATTTGTGTGTGTGTCATGTGTTGTGTGTGTAAGTGTGGTTACATGTATGTGGCCGGGGGGCAAAAAGAGGGGAGCAGAAAAGGTAGAACGTGAATTTAGTTTTTGGAAATGTTTAGTTTAGGGTAACTGAGATATAAATAAGTGGATATGTTCAGTATGAGGTTAGAATGAGGGCAAGGAATTTGAAGCAAAATCTAGATGAGGTTATAGATTCTAAAATGCATCATAGCCAATAAATGAAGTCATCAGAGAGATGAGATTTCTAAACACTGATTTAAAATGATCCAAGTGCATTTTTTTCAGGTAATTAATGGTGTTTTTTTGTTTTGTTTTATTTTGTTTTTGTCCTTTTTAGAAAGCATTGAAATTCCAGACAACTTTGATCTTTACTTTTAACATCGCAGTTACTATATAGTTCAGTGTCAATATCAACATACATTTATACCTACCTTCTTTTCTCCCCTACTTCAAAATATCAAGGTATTGGGTGCCCAGCTTGAATGTGAGTAGAAGAGCCAACTTCAACCATATAGAAGAGCAGGAAAATCAAACAATTATTAAAAATCTGCAACCAGTTTCTATTTTCCTTGAAGTTGTGTCTCAGAGTTCTTTTGAAAAATTAATGGGACCCTTTGGTTACACAAATGTATTATGAAATAAGTATCAGTGCATTAGTTTTGACAGCCATAAAGTAATCTGAATTTTGCATTTTAGACACAGAAGTTCTGGGAATTATTCGGTAATACAAATTTTATTGATTGATATAAATGTTGCAGATTTTGTGGGGTTTTTTTGGGGAGGTGGGTGGGATGATAGAAATAGCAACAAAGACAGTATCTGATATGAATTGAGCCTGCACTGTACTTAAAATTTTGCCTATTTTTGTTCAGATACATGTTTGTGTTTCTGCCTATCAGTTAGTCATTAGATGCCTAAACTTACTCTGAGTTCAACAGTAAAATCATGTTGGTGTGAGATTTGTAACATGTTGCAAGAGGGGCAGAAATAAGGAAGTAGTTTCAGCTTGGGATAGCCTAAACATGGTCTAAACCAGGCGTGTCCAAGGCCCAGGATGGCTTTGACTGAGGCCCAATACAAATTTTTAAAACATTATAATTTTTTTGTTTTTAGTTCATTAACTATCATTAGTGCATTTTATGTGTAGTTCAAGACACTTCTTTCAATGTGGCCCAGAGAAGGCAAAAATTTGGACACTGCTGGTCTAAACTGTTGATGTCCTTCACATAGATAACCTACATTTAAGAAAATGTTGAATTGATATATTTATTATCATTGCACTTATAAACTAAGTCACAGAAAGATTAGAGACTTCTAAAAATATATGTACCAAAATATAAGGGCTAAAGCCAGATTTGGAATCTTTTTGATTCCAAATTCTATGCAGGCATACCTTCTTTTATTGAACTGTTGTGTTTTCTACAAACTAAGAGCAAGATCCTCCACCAGCAAAAATTGACAATTCTCTTTTTTGCTATACTGGCTGGTTTTATTATGGTGGTCTGGAACCAAACCCAAAATATATCTCTGAGGTATGCCTGTACTTGCTTTTCTGGATATCACTGTTCTAACTGAAATATTTTCAGTTGTGTTTTAACAACTCTCTATATTGTGTAAGGAATGTGTTTTTCTTTTTCTCTTTCTCTATCTCTCTCTTTGTTCTTTGTTCCTGTCCTTGGAGATTTGAAACATCCTAGAAAGACCTATTAGTCTCTATCCCACTTTTGTTTGTTTGCGATGATGGAAACACTTCCCTTCTATCTCTTCTGGTATTCATTAGAGCAGCTGCTCTGAATGATTCAGCTTCCCAGTCAGATGTGGTTCCTGCCTTATGGTAGGGAAGAAAGAATGCACAACGTACCACACCTGCAATAAGTCACCAGAAAGTGCCTATTTCTGATGAGAAATTAGGAGCTCTGTCCTTGTCTGCCACCACCCCTCCATCAACACAAATGCATCCATCTCATCCAGTGTTACATTGCATTTTCCTCCTTCTGTACTGATTCAACATCATCATTGTGAATGGGTTCTTATTACTATTGCTGTGAGTAAACAGCAAATGAATACCCGGAGGATCCCCACTCATGAATACAACAAGCTCTCTTCAATTCTACAAAGGGAAGAAATCAATTGCTGAATATTAATAGCCCATTATAGATTAGAATTTAAGATTAGACAAATATGCCTAATGCATTTATTATCCAAGGTTGAATAATAGGAAGGGAAGGGACAGAGCAAGGAAATAATTTAGTTAGGAAACTAATATATATTTAGTAGCTATTATGTATTTGATACAGAAGCTTTTCTACTTATAAATTTTCCATTTTGGGGCTCTCACTTTGTGAAAAAAAGTTATGCTGCAATTATAAGCTCTCACTACCAATAGATGAGATTAATAGTAATATTAGGTCATTTAGTCATTGTGTTTCTTAAGTCATAGGAAGTCTGCTATGCATGTGCTAGTTTTGAGACAATTTATGATTGTGATTAACCTCATCATAGCAGATACATGCAAATCAGTGTCAAAAAGAAATGACATGGTGGGATGGAAAGTAGAGATGATTTTTATAAATTTAAAGTGGTAAAAATGAATCTAGTACTGCATAAGAGTATGGTGTGACTCATTTTTTAAAAAGAATGAATCCTAATTACATATCACAAATCATGAAATACTTGAAAATCCTATTTCTGAATCATTGAAACTAATAGGCAAGAGATGAGAAAAAAAATGATTGAAACAATGAAACAGTTTTTAAGTGTGTGGTTCCAACAGGTATGTTTTAGCTTGACCTTAACTCATACCATAGCAATGAAATAATTGTTAGGGCTAAGACCTGGAGACAGACTTACTTTTAATTTTTATAATTTTTACTTCTCAGGCGATTTTAATCTGCAGCCAATGTGTAAACCACAGGGTTAGGAGTTCAGAATTAGGCTATGGGCTTATAAATGAAAGAACTTTTAAGCATTGATTGTGCTGGTGGTATAAATGTCGGATGATGACCCAAGCTAGTGGAGATTCCACAGCTCAAAGCTCCTTGAAATTCTGCACATTGAAACCTGTGATGAGGCTGTAAATACTATTGGCATATGCTAAGGCAGGAGTCCCCAGTTCCTGGGCCACGACCTGGTACAGGAGGTATATGGTGCTGAACCAGCGAAGTTTCAACTGTATTCACAGCAATTCCCGTCTCGTACATTACTGCCTGAGCTCTGCCTCCTGTCAGACCAGCAGCGGCATCAGATTCTCATAGAAGCGCAAACCGTATTGTGAACTGCACATGCACACTCCGGTACTGTCCCCCTACCCTCGTCCTTGGAAAAACTGTCTTCCACGAACCAGTTCCTGGTGCCAAAAAGGCAGGGAACTGCTGTACTAAGGAATTCCCTTTCACCTGTGTAGAGATCATTGAAAAAGTCCTGATCTTGTTTTTTTTTTTTTTTTTAAAAGATTCCCAATTAAATATAAATTAGCAAAGAGGATAAGATTATGTTTAACTTTAAGTCATCTTAGGGCAACTGTATCTAGGGCCACAAGTTAAAACCTTGGTGTCCCTTTGGATTTTAAACACATTGACTTTCATAAGCCACTTGTAGACAAATACTTTGTAAATTAAGAAATTTCTGCATGGTTCTAGTACTTAATTAATAAAGCATTATTTGATAGGTTACTTCACTTAACCCTCAAAGCAACTCTATAAAATTGCTATTATACTTTCTATTTTGAGGGGAAGCCAGGATGGCTCTGTGGGATAAGCGCTTGTTTTGTAGCCCAGGAGACTGAGGACTGAATCCCGGCCCCTGCTCATGCGGACCCATATGCTGAACTGGGATGTGCCTTCTCTGTGGGAGGCCCCCAGCCCAGTTCCTGCCTTGCATGGCCCCCACCCACCTGTATGGAACAAAAACATGTTGAAAACTGATGACATACAACTATGGAGACTGTTCTGGGCCATCCCGCTTCTCTCAGTCTCTGTCTGTACAAACAATAAAAATAAATCTTAAAATAATTGTTATTATACTTTCTATTTTGATATTTGTGTTGATTAAGCCTATAAGAAGATAACTAACTTGACTAATTTTATGAATGGTAAGAATTTTCCATCTGATTTTGATTTAAATCCAAAGCTAAGAATAGTTATGACAGATCATAATGTCTCTCCTAAGCAAATGCACATGAGACACGAAAATTTTTATGTAGTTTATGAAAAGCATGATTATAAAAACACTTTTGGTAGGACTCATGAGGTACTAAAGTGAAATTCTTTGCAAACACATTTACAAATTATTTTAAACTATTCAGATATTTTACTTACTGAGTTATGCATCAGCCCTGGCTGATGATGGGTGATGTCATTAACTTCCATGGTTTCTAATCATTAACTGTATGTTGGTGTCCTTCAAACTTACACTCTAGCAAATATGGAAGCCAGCTTCTCATTAGACATTTCCATTTGGAAAACCCACATGAAAATCAAGTAAGAGTTTTTAAAATGAGCTAACCTTTGCCCTAAAATAATTTGCCTATAGCTAATGCTACTATGTCTAGTCACTCATGCAAGAAATCTAAAACTCACTCCAGGCTACCACTATTCCCCAAATGAAATGGGAAAAGAGAAGATCCCTGTAGGAAAGTTTACTTAAAAAATTGTTAGGAGGATGCTGGGATAGCTCAGTGGTTGAGCAATTGATTGTGTTGCGATCATGAGGTCCAGGGTCCCATTCCTGGCTTCAGCCCATGCAAACCCATGTGTTGGTGACCACCGAGCTGGCTCAGCAGTGAAGGTTTTCACCTCCCAGGCAGAAGCCTTTGGCTTGGTTCCTACCCTGTGTGGCCCCACATCCATCTGTGTGGAGTGGAATCATGTCACAAATGATGGTGTGCAACTGTGGGGACTTCTCTAAGCACCCCCACCCAAACAATGAAATAAATCTTATAAAAAAATGTGGGGTGAGTAATACCAATAACCAATTCATAATTCTTTTTATTTTTGAAGTATGTATTTACAAAATTCTTGTCATTGATTGTTCAAAAATAATGTGAACCCTATCAATTTTTCAAATACGTGATGGTTATATTCCATTTCTCTGTCCAGAAATTCTGTCTACTTCACATGGCAAATATTTTACTTATTCTTTCAGAGCCGATAGAAGTGCCATTTTTCTTAGTATTGTCTTTCCTAGTTCCACCAGAAAAAATTGTCCATTAACTCTTTTGTGCCTTCGTTAAATCTACATGTCCCCATAACAACTCTTATCAAGCCTCATTGCACAAATATCTTTTCAAATGGCTTCACTGGCTGTACTGGAATGTTCTTTAAGTATTAGAGTAGGTTTTATTAATCCATGCATCTTCAGAATATAGCAATGTCTGGAATATATTTGGCATTGAACATATATTGTTTTGAGTAAAAAATGAGTGAATAATAATTGTCTTTCTTTAGAGCATTACACTGCTGGAAGAATGAAAAAAAAATGAGATAGCAAGCCTTTTTTTTTTTTTTCATTTTACTGTTTGAGACAAAGTAATAGAGAAGAGAGAGAAAAGGCAGGAGGGCCCAGAGCAGTCTCCATAGTTGTACATCATTAGTTGTGACATGGTTTCATTTCACACAAGTGGATGTGGGGCCATGTGGGGTGGGAACTGAACTGGGAGCCTCCCACATGGGATGCAAAAACCTTTACCACTATCCCAGTGGTTATCAGTTGTACCTCAGCTCAGCATATGAGGTTGCAAGAACTGGGGCCAGGAATTGAACCCTGGACCTTGTGATTGTGAGGCAGGTGCTCAACTGCTGAGCTATCCCAGAATTCCTGAGGCCTGTTTCTTGTGCCTCTTGTGAAATAATGTATTAATTAAATTTTTTATTAGTTCTAGAGATAATGATTTGTATTTCCCATTGTCTCCTGTTTAAATACATTGAAATTAGAATTTTGATGTGAAAGGCAATTTTGCTTTTACTCAGAAGCAGAGTTTTTTTCTTATAATAATTTTTTTCCTGTTAGCTTTTTCTCCACTGTAATTTTTTTATTATACTTTCTACTGGCCTTCATGCACTTTTCTCCATTTTTCCCTCCTCATCCTCCTCCTTCTTCTTCCTCTTTTATTTATTTATTTATTTTTTACTATGAGATTTGAATACCTCCACCCCAGTTCACACCAGGGCAAAGAGTTGGCAACACAAACTTTGTAGAAGGCCTTTGAACCAAAGTAGAGATCCAATAGAAGGGAAAATGGTCCTGCCAATGTTTCTCTCTCTCTCTCTCTCTCTCTCTCTCTCTCTCTCTCTGTCTCTCTCTCTCTTTCTCTCACTCTCATTTTTTCATTGTCCTTTCAGGTGCAAATACATGCATCTTCTTGGACCATTAGAGGTTCCCTTTGGTGCCTAATGTTTTAAGCCAAATATCCTTTCTGAACTGTCTTAATCTGCAGATGAACACTATGTAAATCACTGTTCCATGAAATTCTATGTTTTAAAATAAAACATGAAAGAAGATGTTAAAATTGCTATAACAAAAAAAGTTAAAAAAAAAAAGAAAGAAAGAAAAGAAAACAAGGGGAAAGTAAGTCTAAATGATCTGCTTAATGATCGAGAGAAGTTAGAAGGCTTTGAGCCAAATTGCTAAAAGCCTGGACCTAGGCCGAATATCCTGAACTGTTGTCAGAGAGCTATTGCAAGATCCTCTTTTGCATTTCATGCATCTACCAAGGTTTTAATTTTTTAAAAAATTACCAAGGCAACGTATGATTAGAGGCCAAATCTGCACTGATTTGTACATGTCCACAGAAAGTGGAGTTTCACTGGAGTGTTTTAACAATGCACAGCCAATCAGTGAAAAACCCTGTGAGCCTTCCCTAGATCTCCACCCCTCTCATTCTCTGTACCTTAGACATCACTGAGTTAAAAAAGGACCTGGAAAGGTTATTCATGTCATGGGCTACAAACAGACTTTAGTCAAGAGGACCAGGTAAAAGTTTAGATAGAAAGTCAGGATCAGAAAGGTAAGCTTGGAGTCATACCTTTGTCACTGGCTGTGTGACCTTGTATAATCATTTAAATCTCAGTCCTTCATCTGTAAAAAACAAAATAGGGATAATAGTAATAATTTCTGCCATCATCGACTATTGCAAGGATCAAAAGAGGTTATGTGCAACAGTAACATACAACATGTATTATGTATTATATGAACATATATGTATATACATAGAGGTATATTGTATTTATAATGTGTAAAATCCTTCAATTTTCCTCAGTAGGCTAATATCAAGGCAATTGTGTATTGTAGTCGGAAGCTTTTTTTAATTTTTTTATGTCTTATTGCAATCCTTTGTAAAATTTGATTTAATTCAGTGGAGTAGAAAGAAGAAGGTAGCTTTAAATAATTACTAGATAGCCAAATGTGTGAAGCAAGAGCATTTTATTTTCTGTAGTTTTGCTCCCTATCCAGTTCTTACCATCTTCACCAGTCTTTCTCACCATTCATGAGACCACCCTGGATCCCCTGTGAAGGATCGAGCCCTGAACCCTCAGAGGTGAGTTAATATTATTTAAGTTACATTGCCAAAGAGCACTTCCTACCACAGAGAATTTTTGCAAACTCCATAATTCAAAGGAATAAATCTCTAAGGATAGAATATAAGCCAAAAAGATTAACTTTTTAGCAAGCTCAGCTTCCTGTTATGTCTCTTTTTCTCTCCCCTTTTCAAATTTATGTCTTGCCTTTTTAAACTTCTGATTATAAAAATGATCAAAATTTCCATGGTCTATTCCATTTTCATACCATCTAGCTAAGACCTTGTGTTAAGAAAGTTACTTGATAGACTTCATTCTTCCCAAGAAAAATCAGAAGGCCACTGATTTCTTCCATTGTTCTTTGTACAATTGAGGTAAAAATCACAGGAAGAGGAAATGTGGCACTTTTCTTCTTATCTAAAATGTCTCTCATCATGTTGGAAGAGGGTGTGGCATGGTAAATTCTAATCTTTGTAGTCATATAGATACCGCACCCAAGTTTTTGAGAGGTCAACCGCATTTTATATATACTATCATTGTCATTAGCTAATACCTCAAAGTAGCCATTTATTGGAGGTTCATCTGATGAACATTTATGTAAATTCAAATTGCTAGTAAATGTAATATTTTAGTTTGTTCTGAGTTCTTGTTAGTTATTTTTAATATGTTTATAATATGCCTAAATCAGGGTTTATCAATGGTGTTGTTATTGACACTTTTGTCCAAATAATTCTTGGTTGTAGGTTTTGTGAGTTTTAGGATGTTTGGCAGCATCCAAAAGCATGCCCTATTGAAAAGCACTGATCTTAAGGAATACATTAATAGTAACTCCTGCATCAATATGTCAGTTTCAATGTGAAGTTCTTTTGCAGGGATATTTAAGCTTTTGTCAGTTTAGAGAGGGTGAATCAGTGAGAGTGAGATATTATAAGTGTTATTATAAGTGGTAAGCTGCGGTATTTAAGTGTATGTGGTGAACAAATAAGTTGGGGCACTACTGCCAATCTTTCTGCCTATGGAACTCACGCTCTTATCTCAGGGTGAGGGCTATGATATGTGGATATCAGAGATAAGGCATCCAAGAGTATGGAAAATGGGGGACTTACACACCAAGTCCTCTAGGTGTTGTGTAAAGGCTGCTTCTGGGCTACTGGGAGGGTGTTAATTCTTCAGCACTTATGAACTGTTATGCAGTGGGGTGAGAAAAGGAGTGAGCTCTGGTCAATAACTCATAAAGTTGAAATTTCAGTTAGCTTGTTTGAAAATGGTAAGAATGATGGGAATATGGGAAGAGTGACAACAGTGTCTGTGACAATCCTACTAACAGACTGAAAAAACTAGATGAGAGAGAGGTTGAAGATAGATAGGAACCAAGTGATAAATGAAGAAATAAGATAAATGATGGCAGACTGAAAATCATAGGTGGAAGAATTGTCTGAAAACAGGATGGCACTTCTTTTGAGTCCAGAAGAAAGATAGGAAAGATGGCTGCGAATTTGTATGGGTTTGTGGGTTTGATGACAGGAAGGTGTGAGATTAACATTTGCTTTTTTGTTTTCTTGCTAACCTTTGAGAGAAGGTTATCTCTTGAAAGTGATGATTTCTAGTAAGTTAGAAAAGCAAATTTTATGATAACCATTAAGGAAAATAGAGAAATTAAAAATATATAAGCATTCAACAGATTAGCTAAAAAACTCCAAAAATGTGTGGTGACACCAATTTTATGGGATGGTAGATTATCTCCAATTGTACTCAGTAGATGTGGTTCAGGAGCAGAAAATGCAAATTATAAATTCATTCATTTATTCAATGCCTAATACGTGTCAGGCACTGAGTGACGAAGATAAAAAGTTAACAGATAAATTACAAATATCTATGATATTGTAAATCTTGCGTTATGGAGAGAAAACACAGAAAATAAGTAAGATCAATAAATGAAATTGTAGTATATTAGTCATAAGCATAAAAAAGAGGGATAAGAAATGTTGGAGCTGGCGAAGCGTATCATTTAGATAGAGAATGTGGGCACAGCCTCTCTGAGCAAGTGTCATTTGAAAGAAGACTTGCAAAAGGTGAGATATTGAGAAATGTGGACATTTGGGAAGCATGTTTCAGGTAGAGGGAACAGCAAATGCAAAAGTCAGGCATGGACCTGTCATGCTGAGGAGTGGCAAGAAGGCTAGAGTGTTGCCTGGACCAATATGAGCTAGGAGTAAAGTGGTTTAAATTGAGGTCCAAGAGGTGACAAGGTAGGAGGTCCATTTAATATAAGGTTTTGTGACCCATGACCTTTAGTTTGATGCAGTACTAGAAATTTTGAGGGAGATGAAGTATGAGGACTAGGGAGGGCAAAGATTGAGAAAGTTGGTGGAAACATTTTAAATGACTATTGAGAAGAGAAGAAAGTGAGCCCACAAAGAAGCAGATAAGCTGTGAGCTTTACCAAGATTTCAAAGAGAGTGGATGCCAGGATAGTTCATTCGGTTGAGCACTTGCCTTGCACCCAATAGGTGCATGATTTAATTTGTGGGGTTTGATCTGTGGTGTTTGATTCCCAGCCCTGGTCCATCCAGACCTATATGCTGAACTGCAACACAACTGGCAACCACCAGGATGGCTCAGCAGTCAAGGTTCTTGCCTCCCATGCAGAATTCCCCTGGTTGCAAGAATCCCCTGGTTTGGTTTTGACCCTGCACAGCCCCACATCCACCTGTGTGGAATGAGACTGTGTCACAACTGATGATGTACACTATGAAGACTGCTCTAGGCCCTCCCCCCTTCTCTCTCAACAATAGAAAGAGAGAGAGAGAAGAAAGAAAGAAAGAAAAAAGAAAGAAAGAAAGGAAAGAAAGAAAGAAGGAAGGAAGGAAGGAAGGAAGGAAGGAAGGAAGGAAGGAAGGATGGAAGGAAGGAAGGAAGAGTATCCCATCATGTGACCCATAGAAAGCAAAAAAGTAAAGTATTTCTAGGGGGAAAGTGTACTTATTAACAATAGCTAACATATACATAGAATGTGTGATGTGTTAAATACTTTGTGT
>PVKE010024221.1:0-23978 GCA_004027555.1 Craseonycteris thonglongyai | reverse complement strand
TCCATAAGTTTAGTGCCAATGTTTTCTTCTATGCAATTGATTGTTTCCTTTCTTATTTGGAGGTCTTTAATCCATTTTGAGTTAATTTTGGTATATGGTGAGAGATTGCAGTTCACCTTCAGCCTTTTGCATGTGGTTTTCCAATTTTCCCAGCACCATTTACTGAAGAGGCTTTCTTTTCCCCACTGTATATTTTTTGATCCTTTTGACTGATATTTTTAAAGTTTGCCTACAGTAAAAATGAATATTTGTGATGTACAGTTATGTGGTTTTAATAGAGTCCTGTATCCACCATTCCAGCACCATAGAGAACTATTCCATCAACTTAAGAAAGCTTTAAGTGGCTTCTTTTCCTCAATCTCCAGCCCAAACATCACCAACCTGTTTTCTGTTCATGAAGTTTTGCATTTTCTGGAATGTCACATAAACAGAGATACACTATTTGTGAAGATTTTTTATCTGGCTTATTTTACTTAACAAAACATTAAAATTCATCCCTATTTTTGTGTGAGTCTAGTTTGTTCCTTTTTATTTTTGAATAGTGTTAGATTGTAGAAACACACTAGAATTTGTTTATCTGTTCACCTGTTGAAGGACATCTAGGTTGTTTCCAATTTTTAGTGATTGTGAATAATAGTGCTATAAACATTTGTGTAAGAAGTTTACACAAACATCAATTTTTAATTCACTTATGTGCATTTCTCATTCCCTCACTATTATGAGAATAATAGCAATAGTTTTAGGTGTCGCAATGATGAAATAAATACAATCCTAGTTCTGAGACAGAGGTTAGATTAAACTTTGTTTTGAAATTAGTAAAATGAGCCCTAATTTGGTGGTCCAGCAGATGAGAAATTTAAGAAAAAACCATGACATAGACACACCTTTTTACCCACTATACTGAAGCACATTAACTTATGAGAAAGATTCTGAAATAAATATTTATTGAGTAAATGAATTAATAAAAATATTATGTAAAAATGGTGCTCCATAAATACTAACATTTATATGCACAAATAAGTTATAGTAATATAAACTTAAATCATGCTATTTACTTATATTTTATGTTTTTGACAAAAATACAGAGTCTAACAACTTATGCTATTTAAAAAGTGTTATGTTAATGGTCGATAATTGGCAATTGGCAGTGTTTATAGGAGTGTAGTTTTGGATAGAGAGATCTGCATTTGATTTCTGTTTATTCTTCATGGTAAGCCCTGGGGTACAAAACTTCTCTAAGCCTTTCTTTCTTTGTTTACAATGTAGAGATTATAAGAATGCTGATTTCAGAGGTTATTGAGAGAATTAACATTGACAAAACCTGGGTCATGTTGAGCCCTCTATAAATGTTAGCCCTTGTAGCTCACATTAAAACAACTACGGTAGCTCTACTGATAGTGTTCCTATCGTTTTTGGTAGACCTTGTACATGAGTGAAAGATCTCTTCTCCATGGAATTCTCATGCTGGCCCGGTGGGTTCAAGACTCTTGTTTGCAATCTACCTATTTGTTATTCAGATGAGGTCCTATGCAGTTTATCAGTCATACAGGGATACATAGGGAAGCTAAACATATTGATTACCTAGTAATTACAAATTTTGGCTAGAATGGTCTATTTTATATGGTAGGAAAAATCATTTTGAAGCAAATGTTTTATTGAAATATTTTCTTAGGCAGATCTGTTCCCTTGTGAAAAAAACAGTTGCCTACATGTAAATGGCTAAAAAAGGCACTTTTGCGAGTAGAGACACTCTAAAAGACATTTCTTCTGCTAATTAAAGGAAAAATGAGGATTTCTTGGTTCACATAATACATTTTGAGATACATTTACTCTTGACATAAAAAATATGTATATGATTTAAAATTTAAAAATAACACAAGAACACAAATTGCATATAGTTTGTACTCATTTTTTAAAGTTTTGTTTTAAAATATACAAGTAGATTAAATATTATAATGACCCTCCCTTTCTGTCCCCATCCCCACTGCTTCCACATGCATTTAATACCTGACATTACAAATGACCCACTCATGGTTAGTCTTGCTTCATGTATAATATTACCCCTCACTCATGCCCCCACTTCTGGATTATTCTGAAGTGAATATCAGACAGCATATCTAGGTCCATTTTTTTTAATCTCAGAAAAATGTGTCTTTATAATTTTTAGAGACGTAAAGGATACCTTGTTACAGTCACTCCATCTTTGTCAAATAGGGAACAGTTTAAAAGCTATATTTATATTTTAAAATATGCAATATGTTATTTGATAGTATTATTCTTAGATATCTTGTAAACTTTTTAATCAAAATATACTTGAAATATTTGAAAATAGTTTACAGGTAAAATACAAATTTATAAATCAGAATATAATCTTTTACAATGAGTAGTGGCAATCTAAGACTTGATTATAGCATATTTAGTTTTGCATAAAAAATAATATACCAATGTATCAATACTGTTATATAGCTTTAAAAACCTAAATACTAATTTGCATTGCAAATATAGTATCCAAATGTGAGTATTGTTTTGTCCTTAAATGGAATAATTTTTGTCACCTCAAATATACATAACTATTTAGAAGATCAAGTAGTTTTATCTTTCAATTCACCATGATCATGTTTTCCTGGCTGTAAATTATTTTAGAAATCACTTTCTTGGCAGTAATCAGAGTTCCATTTGGAATTTTATGGAATGATTATTAGTTATAATTATACTAGGAGTTTTCAGAGTTCAGAAATGCATAGTGCTTATGGTTAAATGTTTGAACAGTATAAATTATAACATTTGAGTTTTAGAGTATCACATATTGTTATAGAAAGAAAATAAATTCTATCCAAATAGGAATCATTCTATATAGTTGGGATTTAATGGAGCAAAAAATTATTTTGAAGGACATAGAGATTTTTTTTGCTTTAATATGATAAAGAATGAACACACATGTTATGAAATAGTTTATTTAAAGTGTATATTTCAAGAAATATTAAATCACATTTTCTAAATTCTCAGTAGTCAATGATATTTTAAAAAGTAAATAATGCTTTACATTTGAATTAGCATTTATATTCATCTGCTCTATAACCAATTTCTCATTTTTGAAAAACATTTCCACACATATTTCCAATTCCAAGTTTCCTGTGAGATGTAAAAGACTTATTTTTAAAAAAAGATTCCAAATAATGCCTTTATGCAGAATCATACTCTAACTTTATTCTAAACCCTTGATAGGTTTGTGTGTATGTGTGTAATTTTGAAGATAAAATATTCAGTAAATGACAAATACAGTTTTGAAAAGAAAAATGATTATTTTGAAATGGGAGTAAGACTATATAAGTATTTACCAATTTAACTACATTATTTTTGAACCAGTTCTTAGAAGTCTGCATTTGTTGAAAACAGAAAAGACAATTGATTTAAATTTCTTTGAAGATTAACTTTTTCAACTGATACTGAGATCACTATACTAAGCTATTACCAAGTTCCTATTTATTGTTAAAAATAACACTTGTATAAATTATATGTTAGACAAAACCATTTGAGTTAATGAAGTAAGCATTTGAAATATCTAAAAATGGGAAATTGCCTAATTAAAACTTGTTCATGTTGATCACTGGAATTGAAGAGAAAATTAGAGATTCATTTTGTGACTCCATATGTTTATTTGGGTAGGTTAAGATAAAAAATGAAAGATTACATTTTCAGTACCAGTATGTACATTTTCCTTATAATTACAATAAATCATTCTTTGTTGTGTTTATATTCTATCCAAATGATTGCAGTAACTATTATGGGGTCTGAAGATGAAGAATGCAGTGTACTGTCTTCAGAAGTTATGCCCTTCCAACTTACTGCTCACTTTCTTATATTACACCAAAATAAGATGTCTAAAGTCTACAATCTTTACTGTTGTCATTGTACAGACTAGTAATTTAGCCGATTTCCTAACCTAATCAAATGGCTATTTGCTTGCTAGATTTAGGTTTCCTGGACATGTTTATTCAGTTAATATTCACTATGATGTATATGGAGGATCTTCCTGTGACATTGTCTCTGTCATATGCCGTATCTTCACTCAGTTTGATGTAGGTGCAGCACTGGGAATTAAATCGAGTCAGTGAAACGGTTATTTCAAATGACTGGATAGGGAGGGTGCTAGGGGAGGGGACAGGCATGTTGTAAGGAGCACAGTCAACAAGTCTATGTCTGTCCTCATGTCTTAGGCATGAGCTCAGAGCAGGAAACGTGAAATGAACAGAAAAGGTTCTGAAACTAGCTGGATGCAGACGAGATGGAATTCCAGTTAAGGTGACCAGATTTTAACATTGGTAAAGCGGGACACCATTGACCGGGGGGGAGGGGGTTCTTGATTAAAAATTTGGTCTATCTCCCTCTGTTCCCTAGCTTGTCGTGCATTCTTTCCAAAAATCGGGACTTTTTTAAAACGCCGCAGGACGCGGGACAAATTGTTAAAAATCGGGACTGTCCCGCCAAAAGCGGGACATCTGGTCGAGAACTGAGCAAAACCAAAGGCCCAAGTTAGTGCTGCATGGAAGCAGAGGGCCCCAGGCTCAAGGGAGGCACACACTGTTGCACAATATGTTTTGTTGGGTAGAAATCATTCATTTTCTAAGTGGTCAGCTGCTTCTTAAAAGAGCAAACTTCAAAGTTGACAATTATTCTAAGCAATTCACGATGGCTTGCCCTGTGTCTGCCCCATTGGGTCACCCTCTCTCTGTCCTAAGTTGTTCCCATCTAGACCATGACTCTGAATTCTGACTTTGTCACCCACTGCCGAGCTTTCTTTGGAACTCACCTGACCTCTCTGTTTCCAGGTCTGCATCGGAGCTGCGCCGTCCCTGCCTTTGTTTCCTGGGTTTTGCCATGTCCAGTTGCTGTGAGAACTGCCGTCTCTGGCTTGAGTCTTACAGAATCCTGCCTCTAACCAGCCAGCCAGTCCCTGGCACGATCGTCTCCGCCCACGGAGAAGTGGGCAGAAGTCAGGGGAAGACATGAGGAAGGCAAAAGAATAGTGAAGAACTGGACTGAGTTTGACTCTTCCCATGAGAGACAGTGTTCAATTTAAAGACATTTAGCTTTTGAAATTCCTTTGGATAAAACGATATATGATGAATTTTGTGTGTGTATTATCAATATTAATGAAAGCGAGACTTTAAGGGGTGCACTGTTTTATCATATGTGCTTTTTATAAAAAAAAATAATAAAGTAGTTTGCAAAAGAATATACCTACATTAAGCAGAATATGAATCATCTGCATTTCTACCCTTCAAAGGTAAGCACTACATCGATTTTGGTAAACATTCCCTCAGACGCCATTTCTTATGTATGTGTATATATAATTGGCAACCCATATGCTGAACTGGGGTGTGCTTTCCATGTGGGAGGCCCCCAGTTTGGTTCTCACTGGGGCAAGCTTCCCATGTAGGAGGCCTCTGATTTGGCCCCCAGCTTGTGGGGTCATGCTTCCCATGGGAGAGACCCCCCAGCCCTGTTCCTGCCCTGCATGCCCCCGCCCACCTGTATAGAACAAAACCATGTCGAAAACTAATGATGTGAAACTATGGAGACTGCTCTGGGCCCTCTTCCCTCTTCTCTCTCTCTCTCTCTCTCTCTCTCTCTCTCTCTCTCTCTCTCTCTCTCTCTCTCTGTTTCTGTTAAAACAATGAAACAAATCTTAAAAAAAAAAAAAATTAAATGAGGGAGACATTCAGAAAACAGAAGAAAAAAAATAATAAAGGAAGGGAGGTCATTGCTCCCATGTAGGGTATTTGTGAGTTTTACCAGTTGCCTTTGTTAACACTTCATTGTCTGCTGATGTGACATTGAGATTTTTCTGAATCCTGTTTTGTTTTTTTTTTAATAGCCTAGAAGAAACCCATTTTTTTCTTGACTGTTTATAATACTAAAACAGTTATTATTCCTTCTATCAGAAACAAACAAAAAATTATTTTTACCTGGATAACTTAATTGTCAAAATATAAAATTACACCATGAGCTCCAACAACACGATTGGGAAAAGAAATTACTTTTACCTTGCTAATCAGAAGAGTCTTCTTCATACATAAAATATAAAATGTGTAAAATCGCTGCTGAAGGATCACATTATCTACAAGTTATAATAATGTTTATTTCAAGTCATATATACTTTTCCCCCCACTAGGCAAAAACAAAACAAAACAAAACAAAACACCAAACTCATCAATTGTCCTCTTTTGCATGAGGCTATACTCCTGAAATATTTAAAGTATTGACTTTCATTTTCCTTCTTTAAATTTCTACATTACTTTTAGACATTGGATAAGAAACGCGTAGAGTATTAAAATGAAATGTTACTGATTTCTGAGCTTATTAACCAGAGTGTTATTTCAGGAAAAAATATAAACTTTTAATGCAGATAAATTTAATGAAAATGATTCTTTTCTTCAAAATTATCAATCGTTAACAACATGCGTAGGGGGTGTAAAATGTCACTGGATGCTTGAAACCAAGTCTAGGAATTGCCTTGGTGTGATTAGTGTTTTTTTTTAAATCTGTTGTAGACGTAAGAAGGAATCATTTAAACTAATTTCTATAAACCTGTGGTGTCACTGTGTCTTTGCAGAAATAGACTGGGCCTCCAGCTCCTATAATTTGAATCTAAGAGTTGTCCCTTAAAATCACATGCATTTTTAGAATCCAGATAGTAAATACTCAGTTTTGCCTTCTGCAAATAATAATTCACAAAAGATATTCGGCGGTTCTGATATTTTCTGACAGGGACTTCTGCACAAATCTCTTGTACCCTGAATGTTGAACAGCCATTACTATTATTTTGACAAATTTTCTAAGGTGTTTGGCACGAGTTTTGACAAATGGTCACGATGAAGCTCATTCAGATGGATGACAGGCAGCTGTGGTACAGTGCTACCAATTGATTTTTAGTCATGGAGTGATTCAAAGAGGCCAAGGAAAGCCTTAATCTGACTTGACAGTGGGGGATCCCTCTGTGCTGTGAACTGTAGGTGATCGTTAATGGGCTGCAAATATTCGGCAGAGGCTAACTTCTCTGGAGCAAATCAAATAATTACCATTGTCAACTCCCTACGTAATGAAAAGTATCTACAAACCCTGGCCTCTATGATTGTGTTTAAAAGTGAAAGTACTTATAAAAAAATAACACTAAACTTTATATGGGCTTGCTCATCCTGCAAATTGGATTTGTCATGTCACTAGGGTTCATTCAGATAAGGTGTGCATGTGCGTGAATTTGTTATGTGTATACATGTATGTGTACATGTGTACTCATGTGTGTGCATAGGTATATGTGTGTGAATTCACAGCGGACAAAAGGGCTAGTAAATTGTGACTGTCTTAAATTGTGAACACAAATCAAAATAGAAAAATATATACATAAATATTTTCATATAATTATAGTTTATGTATTATCTCAGTTTTTCAGAGAAAGACATGTTTGTAAAATTTCTGGGGTTTTTTTCTATTCACTGTTGAAGTGTGTGTGCCTTTAAAAAGTAACATTAAACTCAATCAAAATATCTGCATCCAAGTCTTGCTTCCAAAATTTAATATGATGTTGTTCAACCATTTTTCATTATTGTACTTCCAAGACTTTTTTTGAAAATATTATTATTTTTTAATTTTTTTATATTGTTTTTGACAGAGAGACAGAGAGAGATACAGAGACAGAGAGAGAACTGAACAGGGGGTACTTCCCAGTTCAGCACATGGGTCCACACCGGCCAGGGCCGGGATTCGATCCTGGGTCCCCAGCGCTGCAAAGTGAGCACTTAACCCACTGAGCCATCCCGGCCTCCCCTGAAAATATTTTCTAATAAACTCATCCCCATTGAAATTTTAATTTCATTAGATATACTGTATTCCTGCTTGTGTACTATAGTCGATTCATAATTGTATAGTGTGTGTGTAACATTTAAGATTTTTTTCAACTCTCTCCCCAAAAGCCAGCCTTTTTCCCCTTGGCAGTTATATCACTTTCACTAAGAATGCATATTTTAATAAATACTTTATTCAATAACATAAAAGTCACTTAAGTACCTGCTCTATACCAGATTTTATAACATGTGTTAAGGATATGAATAAAAGTAATATTCTTTCCTAATAGAAATTTATAGTCAGTGAGAATGATTCCATCATGGAAAAGCAATTTTGATGCTGTGAGAGGTCTAGCAGAAATATGTCTATGAGATGATGGGAGAAATTAATTCTGTGTGGGTTTTGGAACAAATCAAGAGGAAGATAATGGAAAGATGGGTTTTGAACCATGAGGAACAGTTTATTGGGTAAAAATGAGATGCAGGCTTTTCCTGGTAAACAATATGTGAAGCACACATTCATATAAGATCATAATTTTTGAATTTTGTTCTTTCCTGTAAATAAACTTAAAATAATATCTACATTAAAGAACTATTAAAGGATTAGAGAAATACTATATTTGAAACCCTTTGAAGACTATAGAACACTAGATGCCTTTAAGGAACCAATATTACTAATCCTTTGATGATTAAACAATCTATTACTCAAAAATATTAATTTACTTGTATATTCTCTCTATAGCAAGTTTCTGATGGAGTGAAAATTAAATAAAAATATCTTTGGTTTCAGCACTTATTAAAATATAAATTTTAATAAATTAGAAAAGAAAGGTACATATTTTACTGTCTAAGCAAAATGTGCAGTTCACAATTTATGTTATGTATAAATGTTACCACTTTTTATTGCTCCATAGTAATTACTCCCATATGCTGTAGCTCAAAATAATATATATATATATATATATTTAAGATTTATTTATTGTTTTTGACAGAGAGAGAGAGAGAGAGAGAGAGAGAGAGAGAGATACAGTCAGAGACAGAGAAAAGGCGGAGGGCCCAGAACAGTCTCCATAGTTGCACATCATTGATTTTTCCACACAGTTTCATTCTACAGGTGGGCAGAGCTGCACAGGGCAGGAACTGGGCAGGGGTCTCGCCCTGGTGAGGACTGAACTGGAGGCACTCCCCAGTTCAGCATATGGGTCTGCATGGGCGGGGGCTGGGATTTGATCCTTGGTCCCCAGGGCTGCAAAGTAAGCACCTAATCTACTGAGCCATCCCGGCTTCCCTCAAAATAATATTTATTGTCTCACTTTTGCTGTGGGTTAGAGGTCTGAGTGTGGCTTTGCTGGGTAGCCCTCACTCAGGATCTCTCAAGGGCTACAGTCAATCCATAGGATGGAGTCATGGTTCCCTCTGCAGGTTCCACTCAGGGATGGGGGTGGGAGAGCAGCACTCGCTTTTGAGGTCACTCATGTGCTTGTTGGCAGCATTTAGTTACCATACTCACAGGCTACTGGAGAGAGTGCCTCGGTACCCTGCTTACTTTTAGCCTCTCCTTAGAGCAGCTCACGACATGGCAGGTGGCTTTCCTCAGGGCGAGCAAGCAAGAACAAAAGCCCGAGACGGAAGTCTCGTTCTTTGTGAAACTGACATCTCATCACGTTCGTCCTCTCTTATTTTTCAGAAGGTCATTAGGTCCACCCGCATTGCATAAGGAAAGGCGTGAATACCAGAAGCAGGCATCACTGGAGGCCATTTGTGAGGTTGCCTTCCATGCAACGCATTAATTCATTACTTGATATATTTGAGATGACTATTGAATATTAGTAACATTTTTATTGCCTTGCAGAATCATTTAATTGTAATGTATAGTCAACATAAAATCGTTAAATCAGGCTTGAATATGTCTAGTAGAAGATAGCTCACTGGTAATAATGGAAGCATAATTTCCATTTCTGCACAGCTATTATCGTATAGAAATCTTTCTCCATAATTTCTCAACATGACACTAGAAGGCTGAGCTTATTAACACATTTTAATATTTGCAAGCGGTTGTTTGAGACCATTGATTAGGGTGTAGAAGACATGAGCTAGAGGTTGGAAGAAAATTGATTAAGAGGAAATTGAGTTAAGCCCCCTTGTTTTTCTGAGGGAGTCATTCTTTTATTTCAACATTTACTGAAAATGTGATAAATTCTTGTCCAGGTACTAAGAATGTATCAAAATACAAAAGATCCCACCTTTGTGCTGTCAATTCCAAGTGAGGGGAAAGGTGTGAGACTAAAAATGTCAGGATCTAGGGTCCTAGAGCACACTGATACTGGGCAGGACAGGGTTACTGAAAAGAAATAAGTTGGGGTATGTATTAAATTATTAAAATGTAATTATTGGTCTCTCAGTGTCCCTAGAGCCATTAAGGCAAGAGAAATACAATAGGTGGAGAGCACTCACTTATCATAAAGAGGGGGCATTGTTAGGGCTTACCAACCACTGACATTAAAAGGAGTCTAGCAATAGGATTACGAGTATTTAGAGTGTTGCTGAAAGGCTATGTGCTATCTTCTTATTACTGCCTTCCTCCTCTCCCCACAACATGTCTTAGGGAAGGGAGACATGATGAAGAAAATCACTAGGAGAGGGAGGTGGTCTATGTGTCACCTGGGTTTGGGGAATCTAAGGGCTGCAGTGGGAAGTGTGTCTACATCTACTGGAGAGAGAAGGACTAGAAAAAGTCCGTTGCGTTGGAGATGGCTTCTACTGATGGGGAAGCAAATACTGTATGTCTGTTTTCTGTACTCATAGTGAGAGAGCCTCCAAGAGCATCTGGAGAAGAAAACACCAAAGGGAACTGTCCCAGCTCAGGGGCTGAGCTGGGAGCAGAGAGAAGTCACAGAGGGAAGGATAGTGCTTTAGGAGAATTGCAATGGGAGGTTCCTTATGGGGAGCCTCTGAGAAATTCTTCCAATACCTGGGAAAGAGATTCAGTCTTGAGCACTTGCCAAAAAGAAGACATGTTCATCAGGACTGACAGTACCAGTCCACTAAAATTGCGCCCAATCTTCTCTAATTCTCTCACTTTCTGTGCCTGATCCTAGGTGGGTCAGAATGGAAGAAGCCATAGATGAGTAAGCTGGAGAAAGAGAAGATACTCATATATCTCCCCTCTAACAGAATCTTTCAAGCCATGTGTGACCTCAAGCATAACAAAGGGAGGAGCTTTCACTTTACGTTAAATTAAGGTGCTCAGTGGTGATTTGTGGGAGTAGTAATTCAGTGAGCACTCTTCTAAAGGTGCATTGTAGGCACAATTGTTATTGAATGAGGGATTGGATGAAGAATCACAAAGAAAAGTGACAGAGAAATGTATGGAGAAGAAAGGAGCCTTAGGTTGAGGCTCCATCTCCTGGGTCAGACTGACTTGAATCCACTCATGTCCTACTCACCCTGGACACACTACTAAATCTCTTGGAGACTAAGTTTATATATATATAAGATGAGACTAGTAATAGATTTACCTCATAGGGCCTGGGTGAGGATTAAATGTGAGACTGGCTGCTAAACTCCAGACACAGAAAAGGCTCGATAAATGTTTCTTGTAGCTGATGTTATTAAGTAACCGAAGTGTTTGAAATTGTGGTGTAATAAAGGTTATACCAAAACAGCAGCTGATATCTAATGTAGGCTGTATTTTGCCTCAAACATTTCGTGAATCGACATTTTTAAATCCAGTATTCCTGCACTACCATTTGCTTTCTCTAAAGTGTTACAACTTTTTTCTAAAAAAATGTAGATCTTTTGCTTTCCCTCATCATATGCCATTTAAATAGAGAAATCTTAGCCAGAAACATTTCATATTGCAATTTTCACAAGCTGAGGGCATGCAAAATAATGAACTCTAAAAAACTTTCAATAGACAACGGTCTACTGAAAAAATATATACATTTATCAACAAACATAGCACTGGGAAAATATATATAGTGCAACTTCTTGTTTAAAAGATGTTACGACAAAAATAAAGTCAGTTAAAAAACAACAACAACAATACCTTGTTTCCAAAAACATAAGACTACTTTTTAAATTTTTTGTAATATTTTACCTCTCCTCCCTTGTCCATATTTTTACAAACTTCAGATTATATATTTTAGTTTTGCTAAGTTCCCAGAAGTAAAGTGGTTTTAGCTTATCTTCATTAGCATTTGACTTTTGGGCTGAGAGTTTTGACTGTTTTAATTATGTTAACAAAATATGGCATCATAATTGCTCTCATCTCCATTTATATAACTATTAATTGTACTAAATATGCCATACCCATGTGTTTTAATCTATATTTCTTACCTTGTATTAATTTGTTTTTGCCCATTTATATATGGGAAACAGATATTTCTTATTAATTTCTGTGAAATTTTTACATGATAAAAATTTTACATGTTACCTACTGGTAACATTTTAAATATTAGTATTTCCTCCATAGTTAACTTTTTCATTGTTATTTCCAGAATAACAATTTTGTGCATATTCATGATATAAAAAATTTTGAATATTTACTTCCATTTCCCTCAATTGAAGGTTGGTTAACTTAGTATCTACAAATGAGTACCAAAGATTTTCTGTGATTCTGTTAATTTAATTATCAATTTTTATTCTTTTAAAGTGTGCTATTTTATATCACAGTTTTATAAAGATCATGTGTGGGATTTCTTCAGAAGAATCTTACATACAGCATAGTAGTACTATAGGTGCTGGGCTAGACAGGTCCTACCCAGGTTTGAAATTCTTATGACATTTCAAGTCCATTTTTAACTTAAAGATAATGAGAAATTGCAAAGAGTTCAATTTCACAATATGCCCGAGGCAGAGATAGAGCTGAATTCAGCTGGTACTATTATTCATGGTAGACAAAGCTAAAAATTGAGGTTGTATCCTTTAAATAGTATATTAAATGTGTTTTGAGAAAAAGTTCATTTAATGAGGAAAGAAGTTTTCCAATTTTAGGCTGTCTAAGTAACTATAGTCACTATAAAATACAGATAATCTGAATTAAAAATACTTTATTTTATCTACAGGTTTGAGGAAAAAATTTACATGGATGCCTTATGTTTAAGAAACAGTTACGGGTATAGATAGCAAAATATGGTCTGCAAATTTCCATAGTTATAATTTAAAAGAATATATCAATGTTTGAAAACTTTTGTAAAAATTGAATTCTTAAATGTGGTTTTAAGTAACTAATATAATCAAGCAAGTGGAAACAATTCCAATATTCTATTATAAAAGTGTAGTCTAAGACCATTTGGGTCATCAAGAAAATCACATCTTACAAACTCTGATGGTTAATTGTTGTCAACTTGGCTAGGCTCAGGGACGCCTAAAGAAGTGTGATTTTTGGTGTGTCTGTGAGGCTGTTTCCAGCAGAAAATAGCTGCTGAATCTGTAGAATGAGTGAATAACGTTGCCATCACCAATGTGGGTGGACATCATATAGTTCATTGAGGACTTGAGTTGAACAAGAAAGCCGAGGAAGAGCTAATTTGCTCCTTGCCTGAGCTGACACCTGTCTTCTTCTGACCTCAGACATCCATGTTCCTGAGTCTCCGGCTTTTGGACTCTGACTGGGATTTTTGCCTTTGGCTTCTCTGGTTTTCAGGCCTTTGGGTTTGGACTGGAATTGCACTGCCAGTTTTTCTGGTTGTTCTCATAGCAGAAGGCATATAGTGTGATTTCTCAGCCTCTATAATTGTGTGAGTCAATTCCTATAATGAATTCATATATTTACATTATCTGTAATTATCTCTCTCTATATACCATCTGTATCTGCATCTATATCTATCTATCTTCTATATCTATAATCTATCATATATCATGTATCATCTATCATCTATTATCTATCTATATCTATCTATACCTATCTGTACCTATTTCTCCTTTTGGTTCTGTTTCTCTGGAGAACCCTGACTAATTCATTGTTAAGGGTAGCTAAGTGTATAAAAAGTCATTTACAGAAAATTGGATCATGCCAATACATTTATTCACATCTGTTCCTACACACAGTCTTCGGTACAATGGAACTCTGTAATGGCCAGCCGACAAATATGACAAACCAGTTTTCAGGTTCACTCTTAATCCTTGTCTCATTTGTTAAGCCCAGTGCACTATTTATCAGTGAGTTTTGGGTGCACTAACCCTCCCCATAGGCTTCTTACTGATATTTTACCTCTCAAGAAGCACAGTTTAATGGAGTACAGTCAGCCTGAAGTTACGCGACCTTCAATCTCTTCAGTAATCTTTCTCTGTCATGTAATCCGAATGCAGTGTGATTTAAGCCACTTCATAAGTTTTGTCTAAGTACATTATTCCCCGAAGATTTCATTTTTCACTAAGAGGGAAGTTTCTCTTTTGCTCGTCAGTTACATCTGTCAGTAAGATGTACTTTAGCTTCCTAGGGTAGTATTACACCTCTTTGGGACAGACGACTTCCACAGTTGATGCACTGTATACCTGAAGCTGTAACTATGATGACACTATGCATGAAAAGAAATAGAATAAGAGGAAGAGTCTCCAAAGTTCCCTTTGGTACTCACATCTTTTCAAAGGAGAAAATGTTCTCATTGCAATATTGAAATATAATTTATTCATTCTCACATTTTCCTAGCTGTATTGAATTTGTATCAAGCAATGTTCAAGACAGTGCAAATACAAAAATGATGGTTAGATACCTGTCTTAAGAAAACTAGATCTCATTCCTGGTTGCTCATTCAACAATTATTATTTTTTAAATAAAAATAACCAGAGGTTAAATTAAGTATGATGCATTGCATTATTTTATTGTGTGACATATTTCACTAATGAATTAAAACATGGTCATCTCCTGTACTCATTTTATTCATTCATTCACAGAAATTTTTTAGCATCTACTAAGTGCTAATGGCAAAAGCAGACAAGATGCAATAAACACATAATTTGCCCTTAGAACATGTGACAGCTCTGGACTGTGCCCCTTGAATCTCTGTACAGAGGAAATATGCTCCATGAGTGAAATTAGCCTATACCTTCCAGAAATATGTCTTCGTAATCAGCCTCAGCCCTGGAGCCAAGGACGGGCAGCTCCAGCCAATGACTAGGCAATCCTGGAAATAAGGCATCCCCTTTGCTGCCCATCACAGTACTCCTCTTGCAGACCGTCTTTGCTCTGCAGGTCCCTGTTGGGCTATTTGAGAACTGCTCAGAGTTGTACTTCAGTCAGACACTCTTGCTCAATCGTCTCTTTCTCCCTCTGCTTCCACACCTGTCAGATCTGCATTGCAATCTACCTACAAATGCTCTCTCTTTTCTTTATCTTTCACAGGCAATATCTTCAATTCATTTCTTGTGCTTCTAACTCTGTCTTGGTGCCTGATTCCAGAAAGACCTAAACTGACAGAGATGATGATAAGTATAATGAAAGAAAGAAAAGGCAGCACAGGTGTGATGGGTTTGCAATGTGAGAAATAGAGGACAGCAATTTAAAACATGAGAAGAGATGTGTCCCTGAGAAGTTCAATTTTGAATAAATCCTCAAAGGAAACAAGGAGTGATCTATGTGGATAACAGAGCAGAGGGAACCGCCAGTAAAGAGTCCCTTAGGTGAGAATGTATTAATACCTTGCCAGTCTTCTTTTACAAAGAGATGTCATTCGACCCTGAGAAGATGTGTGATGCCCATGTTTAGGTTCCGGGTGACGGAAGAAGGCAGTGACCTTTCACGTGTCATTGAATAAAGCTTGATGGAAGAATTCCCTGCATGAAACCAGGGCAATGTTTCTATCCACAATGTAGCACTTTCATGAAACTGTTGTTGCAGGAAAGGAACACAACAGTGCACATTATTTTGCATCTACGTGGGTAAGATGAAAATTGTCTTTTGGGGTTACATAGTTAGTATGAAATTCTCTAGTGGTTTTTAAGCACTTCTGAGGATAAAAAATATGATGTAGTAGTTGTAAAAAACTTAGAATAAAATGCCTTATTAAAATCATACACATACAATGGCTGTCCAGAAAAAATCCAGCCATTGTCAATATAATGAGAATGGTTATGTGGCTGGATACTTTCTATAAAGCCCTTGTATATATTTACTCTGAATTTTTGTTCATCTTTTGTTGATATTGTATGCTTTTCTTTAGAAATGATATTTTTAAGTTTTTCTGTTTCATCCCATTATTAAAAGAATAAAAAGTACCAAACCAAACCACTAGATTAATTTGTAGCTCAGGATGAATATGTTAGTTGTAAATTACTCTCAAGTCTCTGGACAATCAGTTAAAATGCCTTTTTGAGAAGGAGTTCAAAGTGTGTCAGGTCCTCTAGTTTGAAATAGAAAACCAAATGATGTGGGGTAAACACACAGGGAGAAGTAGAAAGTATGACAAGATTGATGATGGTAAATAATTCCCAAAGGCTAGGTTTGCCATCTATCGGTACAGTAGCGGGAAAAGACTGGCCTGGGAGTGGTAGGTAAATCAGCAAACGAAAAGCGCTGACAGCACGTAGGAGGAGAGCCACGTAGGTATGAGAGGCTGAGTGGATGGGAAGCACGTTGGAAATGAGGTGGGTGTGCAATGAAGAGTTGGTTAATGTATCATAAGCCCTGAAAGTACTATGATGGAATCCAAGACTAAGGCTGGAGGAGGAAGTGTAATAAATCTTAAATCTCAAAGTGCTTCAAGCTGAACTGCAGTGCACCAATCTTCAACAAACTTCAATACTAAAACTTTGCTCTAAAAGAGGAAGCCTGTCAGAACAGGTTCCAGAGGTCAAATGATACATCTTCTCTAACACAGAGCACTGCTCTCTGATTTGATGAGAATATATTAATTTACCCTCTGGACATCTGGTTCCAGTTAGGGCCTGGCTCTTTAACTCACTGTTTCCTAAGCTGTAGCTATAAAACCTGCTAAGAACAACGGATGTGCAGCAGATGGAGGCATCGCCAAACCCCAAAGCCTTGCTTGTCTCTGTGTTAACAGAGGAAGGCAGAGGAAGAGATGACAGAAACAATCAAACAACTCTCAGGGCAGGCGAAGTAAACACCGAAGGAAAACTGTATTTTGCCAGAACAGATGATCAAGAAATTAAAACCTCTGATTATAAAAGGCGATGCCCAAATGGCATTTATTGCTGATGTCCCTAAGAAAAGAAAAATTATGGGTAGAAAATACTGCAGTTCCCAGAGATAACTTATTCTCTATGAAACCTCTGAATATTTAGAAGAGAGGGGAACTGATTTTTTTTTTTAATTTGGAAAGAAATATGGACATAATATTATAGAGGCTATTTGACTAAATATTAAAAATAATATTGCATATACTTACTAATTATTGCTATTAGATTAGGGTAATGATAAAAATTCTATTGACCAACTTTTCAATAATCCATCTATAGAAAATCTATAATTAATATTATGGTTATTTATTAGTGCTTTTCACCAAAACTTTTTCCCTCCTGACATTTGTTGAAGTTAAGTGTGGCCGTGTTACTTTGGTCACTGAAATGGGTAGAAGTCATAGTTATTGGTAGCAGGTGGAGATTTAATGTTCAGGGCATGATTCACCATGTCACTTCCTCCTATTTTTCAAACTTGACAATTGTGGAAGCACTGAGTTGCATTGTGTGTTCCTGAATAAGGATGATGCACCACAGGGTGAGGTATAGTAAAATGGTTATAGTTCTGTCACTGAATTTGGGGTTGTTTACAGCCAAAATAATTTAAGATTCTCTTGACGGATGTCAATACTTAATAAAATCGGAGTATTCATAGGATAGCAATAGACAGTATGTAGCTTTTTCAGATTGAATTCTTTCACTTAGTAACATGCATTTAAGATTTCTCCATGTCTTTTCATGGTTTGATAGCTCATTTTATTTTAGTGTTAGATAATATTCCATTGTTTGGATGTAACAGTTTAATCATTCATTAACTGAAAAACATCTTGGTTGGTTCCAAGTTTTGGCAATTATGAATAAAGCTGCTATAAACATTCATGTACAGGTATTTGTGTGGACATAGGTTTTTAATTCCTTTGGGTAAATACCAAGGAGTATGATTAGTGGATCATATGGTAAGAGTATTCAGTTTTGTAAAAAATTGCCAAACTGTCTTCCAAAATATCTGAACTATTTTGCATTTCCACTATCAATAAATGAAAGCATTAATCATTCCTCAGCCTAGTCCACATTTAGTGTTGTCAATGCTCTGTATTTTGGCTGTTCTGATAGGTGTGAACTGGTATCTTCTTGTTTTAATTTGCAATTCCCTGATGATATGAAGTGTCTTTTCATATGCTTCTTTGTTATTTGTGCATCCTCTTTGGTGAGGTGTCTGACCTGTGGCTTATTTTGAAATCAAGTTTTTTATTTTCTTATTGTTGACTATTAAAGCCTTTTTATATATTTTGAATAACAGTCCTTTATCAGTCTGTATTTTGCAAATATTTTCTCCCAGTCTGTAGTTTGTCTTATTCTCTTGATACTTTCACAGGACAAATTTTTTTAATTTTAATTAAGTCCAGCTTATCAATTACTTTTTTCATGGGTAGTGCCTTTGAGACTGTATCTAAAAATTATCACCATACTGAAGTTCATCTAGGTTTCCTCCTATGTTATCTTCTAGGATTTTTATAGTTTTATATTTTACAGTTAGCCCTGTGTTCCATTTGAGGATATTTTTAAATTAAGTTAAATTTATTATTATTATTATTATTAGTTTCAGGTGTACAGAACAGCCTAATGTTTTGAGATTTATACACCTCACAAAGTGATAACCCTAACAAGTCTACTACGCATCTGACACCATATGTAGCTATTACAATACCACTGACTATACTCCCTATATTGTACTCTGCATCCCATGACAATTGACAATTTTTTTTTCAACAATAAAGTATCATTTTATTTATAAATTTCTTTAAGGAGATTCTAGCTTTGTGAATTCAATTTAGGTCTTCTTATATAGTTGATCTTTGAGTTAATTTTCTGAAGGGTGTAGGTCTGTGTCTAGGTTTATTATTATTATTATTATGTATACGAATGTCCAGTTGTGCCACCACCATTTGTTGAAGAGACTGTCATTGCTCCACTGTATTGCTTTTGCTCCTTTGTCGAAGATCAGTAGACTATATATTTTTGGATCTATTCTGGGGCTCTCTATTCATCTCTCTTTCTATTTTTTTAACAGTGCTTACCTTTTTATAACAACTGTTTACTTATTTTTAATGTTATTTTTCTTTCTTTCTTTTTTGATTACCTTACCATGAGAAAGCCATACAAGCAGGTATTTTTTAAAACTACTATATCCCCAGTGCAGAACAGCTTTTATTTAGCTTATATAGACACATGTAAATATTTGTTGAGTGAATAAATGAACAAATCACTGTATTAAGTACTTTTGAAATAGGAACCGATCCTTTGATTTTTTTTTTAAAGATTTATTTTATTGTTTTTGACAGAGAGACAGAGATAGAGAGAGACAGAGAGAAGGGGGACGGCTGAGAGCATTCTTTATAGCTGCATGTCATCAGCTTTTAAGAAGATTTTATTCCACACAGGTGGGCAGGGCGCCACACAGAGCAGGAACTGGGCAGGGGCCTCCTACATGGGGAACTTGCCCCGGTGAGAACCAAACTGAGGGCCACACCACAGCTCAGCATTTGGGTCCCCATGCGCTGGGGCCGGGACTCGATCCTCAGACTCTGTGGCTGCAAAGTGTGCATTTAACCCACTGAGCCGTCTCAGCACTCCCAATTTTTTAACAGGAGAAAAATTATAATTTTAATATATGTGCATGGGAAATTCACATGTGTATGAAATATTCACCTAAGCGTGATAATTCCAGAGACAATGGGGCACCATTGGGTGTAAGACATTTGTGGAAAATGGGGAAAGTGGTGGGAGGGGGGAGGTATTAGATTCCAGAGGTAAGAATGAGTGGTTTACAGGTAATCAACTCTGAATTTCAATAGCTTCTGTCTCTTAGTGACTATAGATTTGGATGAAGACCCCTTGCCCTTGAAGAAAATGTGAAGTTTTAGATCCTTTAAATCTTTAATTTAAAGATTCTATGCCTAGACCTGGTAAGATCCTAGTTTTTATTTCTAATAATAAATAAAAAAGGTAAAAGAAGTTTGACATCATAATTAGTACTATAGCGAGGCAATAGTAACTATCCTCTATCTCTATCTCTTTTTTTTATTGTTTTTTCTCCGGTGGTATTGGAGTTTGTCATAGAAAGGGGACATTGCTTTTCTCAAGAGTTGTGATTTTTCTTCCTCCTTTTTGGGAAATACCTGTGGGCAATAGAGTTTATAGAATCAGGCACCAAAGTAATTTTTATTTGAACTATAGTGACTAAACTAGACTACAGATTAAGAGTTGTCCTTTCCTTATGCTTTTCTCCCTTTGGTTGGCATTGACACATAGTTTTCTGAAATAACTTTGAGCATTGTGTGTGTTTCATCTATGAGCCTTCGCTTATCACATAAAGCTTCTTGGCTTCAATTGTGCTCCAGTTGACATCTCCTTGTGCCTATAGCTGAGAGTCCATGTTTTCACAATGATGTTATAATAATTCAGGTATAACTAGGTCAACTTCCTTTAGAGTATTTTTTTTTCATAAATTGTATTCATGTTTCCTTTTGTTCTTGGAGACAGTATTTTAGACTGTAGAAGTAATGAATAAATTTAGCAGTCTCTCATGCTTTTGAAGAGATGGTATTACAATGAGAGAATTATTATTTAAAAAATACTCCTGGAAACTATCTAATTGTTAGCAACCAATGTCACCCCATTAAATTTAACAATTAAAAAAAAATACTTCTTGAAGGGAAATCCTTAGAGCACAAGTTAATTTTGCTGAATATATATTTAATATTATAATAACATTATGCTGCTGATGTTATTTCATTGGAATAATAAGGACCATTTCTATTTTTCTTCTAGACCACTCAAGAAAAGTTATGTGTATGTATTTTTGTTTGTGTGTATGTGGTGTGATGTGCTTTAAAAAGGCTTATTTCATTTCATGGTGTTGGTTTAAGGGGACTGTATTACTTTTATATTTATAGATAAATGGTCATGCAATAGACTTTTCAAATAACTATCTAAGGTTATACAAATGGACAGATTATGATAGTTATTTTTGCTAAAGGCCGATGAAGAGACAAACCCATAATGCTGAATCAAAAATCATCAAATGTTTTAGTTCATACTTGACTGACTTATACTCTTTTCATAAAATATCATTTCTGAAATGAAGTTAGACTAAGATAAAATTATTTTCTCTTACATTTTGGAAGGGTAAAAAAATGAGTAGAGTTAAAAGGCCATAGAGTTTTTGTTTCCCCAAATAAAATGAAAAGGTGATTTGTAAAATTGTGGAACCTATGTAACAAGTAAAATTAATGATTGAAATCTTGCATAATTCCAACAGGTGAGAACAGAGTCCCATTTTTTCCCTGATTGATCAACAGCTTATGTTCATTCAAACAACATTTATTTAACCTTTTTATGGTCTGAGCACTGTGTTAAGAATTTGGAATACAAATGTAAACAAAATAAAAATCCTTGCTCTCATGGAGTATACACTTCAAAAGTAAAATACTACATATGCTTTCAGATGGTTTATTTTTTATACAATTTGGTTTGTACCATAAAACAATATTTTTATCATACATCTTCTGATTATAGACATAGAATATGAAAATTTTCATAATTTTACCACCCAAACCACTGTGAACATTATTTTATCCTACTAATCATATAAATAAAGATATGTTAAAATATTGCTTTTCACTTAGTATATATTTGTAACATTTTATAATCCTGATTTTATGGTCATATGATTATGAAGAAATAAGAAATCTATTATTGAGCATTTATGCATTTGATTTCTGCTATTCAAAAGCAGATCTTTGTAAAATGCTTTTGGGTAAATGTACATTTTAGTATAAATTTATATAAATAATGTTAGTAAAATCATAGAACTAGTTTTTTCTTTTTTATTTCAAAATTTTATAAATTGTTAAATTTATTAGGGTTACATTGGTTATTAAAATTACATAGGTCCTGGGTGTACAACTCTACAGTACTCTGTCTATGTGTTATAAGTTTAATGGTTAATTGAGGGGAAGGGGGAGGGAGGTAGGAGAGGAGGGAGGGGGATCTAAATATATAGTCATAAGATTATTTAAAATACTTTTGGTAATATTTAAGTTTTGGTAATATTTTCAAATTGACCTACAGAAGGATTTTACACTTTGCAAGAGCCATCCTTTACAAAAATATATTTAAAGCTGTTCTGTTGGATTCTTAGATTAGTGACAATTTTCATTTTCACTTTCATTCTGGTATTTCTTATTGTATTAGATATGCCGTAAGTACTCACTCTGTCAGACATTATTCACTTATCTTGTACCCTCAGGTAAGAGGATTATGGTGATAGATAAGTAAAACTGTAGAGTGCAGATAATTTTTTGGAATGACAAATCCTCTGCATGTATCAAATTTGGCTTCTCGGTTCCGGGGTTATTGCATTTTTCAGAGTCAGTTTTTATATGTGAAGATTTCAGCTGTATACATAAAATGTAGCAATGCCTTGTTCAGCATAACTTTCTCAGATCAGTCTTTACACAACCTACTTACACCAATTTGGGTGCTCTATATATCATTTTTAGCACAGAAAAATCACCAGAGGGGGAAAAAGTAATGAGCTACTTCAGCTCAACAAATGTTTATTTATCATCCACTATGTATCTTCCCCGTATGTAGTACAGGCACTGCAATCATGTGAGACGAGACCTGTTCACGCTGGAGCATTGCATTTGGCTACGGAATTTCCTCATAGCTAGCAGAAATTTCCTAAAACTTGGGATTATGTCACATATGATGTCCTGTGGTACTCTTTCTATAATTATGGATTTGTTTCCCTCTTAAAAGCTACCCTGAAGCTTTCAATTCTAAAAAATAAGGACATAAACATATTTCCTTATTTTTTAGATACACATCAACTGAAAATTTGACGAATTCCCTGAACAGGTCTTTCATATTAATTCAACAAAGTCAAAATGTGGGAGGTTTTGGCAAAGTCACTTTGAATCACCATAAAAGACTATGGAAATAGCTTTACAAGAATATGATGCATGCTTAATGCAGGATAAATTTAAGAAGGAAGCTCAGAACTTGATGTAAGAGATAGAAGTCAAATGTAATTTCAAGAACATAAATCAAAGTTTGTTTCCTGAAATGCACATTTTAAGGGAGTCCAGATGCCTCTTATTCAATAGAAGTGAACGTATACAGAGATAAATTCTGAGATATATTTGTAGTCTTATCAGATATCGGGGTGCCCAAGTCTCATTTATTGTAGTGATACTGGGTCATAGTGGAATATTATTTTTATATATTTTGAAATAGCAGAAAGGAAGCCTCATCACATCAGAATTCTGCTCAGGAAACTCCTGGCAAGGGACACACTGCCAAATACTGAGTGAGTGAGTATGCTGGATTGCAGTCACCAATGCAATATTTGTCATGTAACATAATGAGCTGGCAGCTAAAAAAGGAATACCAGCAGATTGCCTTTCCTCCATTCTATTTGCAATTTTTCCTTTGGAGAATATTCTTCACCAGTGGACAGCACTGACTTCTAAGTATTTTGCTCCTTTTTCAAATATCATTTTGAAAAAACTTCCATTTGCTCTATCAGACAGATGACTTTCTGATTTATCAGTCCTGGCTTTAAACTACATTATACCATTTTTTAAAGATACACATAATAGCATGACCACACACACACTGACTTAAAATTATCCTTTTAATAGGAATAAACTCATTTTCTCCCAAAATGATTTTCAGCACTGTCTTCTGTCTGCAAGTACTGCATCTGAATGCAATAAGACCATTGTCAACTAACTAGATACATGTATGTGTGTGTGTGTGTTTTAACGGTGCACAGAAATTGCCAGAATTCCTAGATTAACTTTATCTTTAAGTAGAAAAAATAAAATTTGTACTCTCAAGCAACTGGCAAAACTCTCAAGCAAAGTGTGCCAGTTGCTTGAGAAGTTTGCTGGTTGCTTGAGTTCTGATTAACTGAGACTCTAC
>PVKE010024220.1:0-23977 GCA_004027555.1 Craseonycteris thonglongyai | reverse complement strand
TTATTGCCTTTATATAAAGTAGAGATAACACTAAAAACTAACTAAAAGTTTTACAGATCTTTCCTTTCATGTCTGATAGATTAAAGGTACATTTCATACTTTGTTTTGCATTTTTTGTATTCCATTGACACCAACAGTGTCTATATTTTTAGCATGCCTAAGAGATATTATTGATAGTTTTGCTTTCACTATTTTATGGTCTTCTTGAGGAAGTTGATTTATTTTTATTTTATATGTAATTGATCTAGTTTCAACATTAAGAAAATGATATAAAGATCTATGACATGTACATAAAAGAAGGTTTGCTTTATTTCAATATAGAAGTGAAAAGCCAATTTAAAACTTTTTTATATATATATGAAGGTTGAAATCAAGGAAAAATGATAATAACACACAACCTATTTACCAGTCAATATTATTCTTTATTTTCATAAAAATCTCCTTTTAAGTGTTCATCTTACAAGTAAATGCATAATGATTTTTTTCTCTCACTCTGTCTCACACACTTCTTAGAATCCCCTGTGAGCTGTTAGCCTGGGAGAGCAGCCCTTCAAATATTTTCTGTCTCTATTCATTGTATATCCTGTAGCTTTGTATGTGTTTATTTTGACAGTTATATATGGTCAGGCAGGAATTCAAATATGTGATTCTCATTCGTGCTTTCCAAGAGATTTCTCCTGAGGGGAGCTAAACAATGTACATGTTTCTCTTTATATATGGCAAAACCAGAACAATTATATTTTTTAATTAATTGTTAAATTTACTGGGGTGACATTGGTTGGTAAAAATAACATAGGTTCCAGCTGTACAATTCTACATTACATCGTCTATGTATGGCATTATATGCACATCACTCAGAGTCAGTTATCTTTCCATTACCATATATTTGATGCCCCCTCCCTACTGCCCCACCTCCTTCTCCCTTTCCTTTCAGGTAACCACTGAAGTACTGACTGTGTCCATGAGCTTTTGTTTCTTTGTTACTTTCAGTTTTATATTTCACTTATAAGCCACCACATATATGAAACTTTCTTTTATATAAACTTCATGGTAACCACTCAAAAAGAATTTGGAACTGAGACACATAACAGCAAATAAATAAATAAAAGAGAACAGAGGAAAAAATACAAACACCATCAGAGTAAAATAACTAACAGAAAGAAAAAGACAAAGAAACAATTGAAAAAAGAACTACCAGGTCAAAAACAATTCTTGATTAGGCACTTACAAAGAAAATAAGTTCCACACAAAGAATAAAGTACTATCTTTGCTTCTCTTCCAGATATTTTGAGTCAGATACATTTTAATAAGGGAAAATATAGTCAGCATAGCACTAACTCTAATACCAAGAGGTCCTATCTTCTCTTTTACCAGGCAGAAGGGACAGAACATTCCTAGACAAATAAAATTCCCTAGCAGATGGACAGGGCCATGGCTATACTTTGGGTCTGAGAATCACTGATAAAATCTTTTCACTTTGGAGGTTGGAGCTCAGTTAAGAAAACTATGCATGTGATTGAGGGCACAAAATGCTTAAAATGTTTACATGGGGGGAAAGAAACAGTTTTAAAAAAAGTTTAGGGGGAAATGGCATTACTTTTGTAGAAATACCTGACTTCAGGTCAGAGCTCTAATAAGGGCCCTGCACTCATAAGTGCATGAAGTTTATAAAAATGTCTCCACTAACCAACTATGATTATTCTCTGCTTTTAATTACTTTTAAATTGATGTGGAACTAAAGATTTTATCAGCCACTGCTTTGCTGAGGTAGACATTTGAGCCACACAGTATAGGGGAAAAATGAGAAAAAAAAAAAAATGAGAATGAGAATGAGAAATAGAGAATGCCACTTGTAAAAAAAAACAAAAAAACAAACAAACAAAAAAAAACAACTCTACATTTTTTGGTATGGTCTGTGTTGGACATTTTTTTCCCTTATCTGCTTGTGTTTTCACTTTTGTGTTGATAACTTTCAGACTGAGTTGAAATATGGTGATATTTCCACCATCCTCTTCAGAGTTCATTGTGAATATTTTATCATCAGCAGAAATAGAGGGAGACTGAATTAAATGGGTGCTGCAGAACTTTCGAATGTGATAACAATACAAATGGATTTTCTCTAACAGAGAAGAACAGCTGTCTCCATTATTTGAATGCTTCACCTTTCTCTATTTCATTAATTGGGTCTTTGATCACAAGCTGAGGTGGAGAGGCCCTGATAAGGACTAGGTTATTAGTAAAGTAGCCTAAAGGAATGAACTGGGCCTGGTACTTGCTGCAGAAGATGAGATAAACTCATAATGCCTGTACATGTGAGTGGTGTTGAGTGATAGGGCCTTCAACTGCTCTGAACTGCTTGCAAAGGGAGAAGACTAATACTCTAGTGCTATGATAGCTAATGCAGGATATAAATTTAGCTCCTGGGAATGAAATAGGATAAAAATTCCATAAAGAGTTTTCTGTAAATGGCTTACACTTTTATATCAAACTGTGACAGAGTAGCCACTAAAAAAAAAAAAAAGTAAAATAAAATAAAACAGTTTCTTGATCTCACTATATGTTGAACACAACTGGAGTCATTTGTATAAGAAGCAGGAAAAATGACTGTTAAATTTGCTCACCAAGACATTAATAAGAGCACCCTTTGAAGTGCAGTAAAGCTAAATTGGAGGAATTAAATTTGATTGAATCTAAGCCTGTTTATTTTTCATTTCTGCAGAGCGGGTGTTGAGTGATTTGTAATACTTCGTTGAAAATCTTCAGGAACTTGCTATCATGTAATCCTCTTTTTTTTTTTTTTTTCCTGAAGAATACAACTGCAGGGGACCAGACCATATTGGTTTGTTGTTAATGTAGTGGAAAGAGGTACTATGGAGAAAACAGTTAATATTAAATTACGAACACAAGGTTATCTTCCTGCCACACATGCTCCACTGCCCTAGGCAGGGGTAATCTGTTAATAGCATTCAGCCAAAATGACACCATTAAGGAACTGAAGCTACACATCTTTTGCAAGCTGAATAATGTATAAAGCTGGTTTTCTATCATCCTAGATGCAATAAATTATCCATGCTGCTAAAAATTGATACAAGACAAAAGTTTGATAGAAGCAGCACCCAGACAAAATGGAAGGCCAGGTTGGCAGGAAATGACATGAAGATGTGAACACTGCCACCAGGGTGTTCTTATTTGTGTCGTTCTTTCTATGTCCAGCTGATTTCTCAGGCTTTGGGGGTTATAATGGCAAATGTGCTATAGTGGCACTTTTGTAGTAGAGAGTAAGGAGAGACTGAGTGAGAGAGAAAATGAATAACACACATAATTACACAGATAAGAAACTTAGAAAGGTTTGAATATCAGCTCTAGTTTGGATGAATCATTGTATTTTAGTTTCAGTTTCTGATTGTCAATGCCTGAATATGAAGTAAAAGACATTATAAATGGCTTACATTAAGAGTCATTTGATTGGTGTGTGGTACATTAGGAAACTGTACTCTACGCATACCCTACATATTACTGTTTTCATCAACATGCAGAATATATAGCTGGAAAAACAGTTTTAGTATTATTTCCCTTGATAGTTTTTCTTATTTTAAATTAATACAAATGATTAATTGATTTAAGAGACACCCCATCTATCCGCTCTAGCAGAGTTCCTCACTGTGTCAGAAAAAAAAAATTTCTAAATTGTTATGTGAAACAAAGTGATATATTAAACCAACATACTAAATTTGTACCATCATCTCCAGCACTGCTAAGTACTAGAGATGTAAAGATAATAATATATCAACTTTAAGACCTTAACATCTAGTTGCACTCAGATAATTGGAATGAAATGTAATAATGAAGGTATGTCTAAGGTAGTAAGACCTTGGAGAAAGGGGACCCTATATTTCCCAGAAGGGTCAGGGTTGGCTTCACAGAGGAAGTGACCAGCACAAATAGAACCTTTTAATCATCCTAGTACACAGGAAATAAGCATAACTAATAAACCCAACCACAGTCCTCACCACATTTCATATGATTTCAAGGGCAGAATTTCCACACCCATCGTCTCAATTCTCTTCTTTTTCTAGCTAATTTGAATTTATCATTCAGATGCTGAAAATTTCCTAATCAGCAAATGTGGGGCAAGGTGCCATTGCCTCTGCACCGTAGCACTCTCTGTTTCCCCTATCTTATAATTCTCCTGAGGAGTGTATAGTCTATGAGAATCTGTGGCTTCCTCGTCAACTTCATAACTTATCTCTAGGTCTCAGGGTAGTGCCTGGCACACTAAGCAGTATTTGTTGAACATCAAACAAATGAGGTATATACTACACAGAGTGACCTGGAGTAATGTTTAGGAATAATCCCAGAAAGATATTCATACTAATGGAAATGTGTTGACATCATATAAATCCTCAGAATCATTTCTCACTGATGGAGCTAGGGAGACGTGGATGTCAGACTCAGTTAGAAGTTGCATAAAGATAAGAAGGAAGAGCACGTTTGTTTTTTAAACTGCAATGTGTTGTCAGAAAAAGAGTCTGTATTACAAAAGGAGAAATAAAAGGTTGTGCAGTGAAGCTTAGATGGGTATGCTGACTATTTTCTTTTGTGCTAAATTGTTCAAATTGAATTTGAATAGTCTATGCATTTGCCATATGGTGGCTTACCTTTGCACTTTATTTTATATTCTGTATACATTTTGATATCATACGTGGTAGTCTTAGGTAAACATAATGTAAGGGAAGTTATTTTCAATGTCTTATATCATAGTGAAGGAAGTATGGATTAACAATTTGATTAGCAATTATTAAAATTGATTACAAGTAAGATTAACAATTAGTTGCTTAAATACTTAGTTCTTATCTTCTTTCATAAACTACTAGGCAAATAATAAAGAATGATATTGGCTTGCAAAGTGTCCACCACCTGGGAAAAAATACTTAAAAAGCAAGTGAATGATTAAAATAAAATGTAGGTGTTATGTAGGATAAATACTGGGGAAAGGAGAGAAAGAAAATGTCTTATATGCAATGACATTTAAGCTGCATTTAAAGACCTAAGACTAATGAGTAACAAAAATTTGGAAAGAAAAAGGATGCCATAAGAGAAACAGCAAAGACACATGGTCAAAGGAAGGATTTAAAATTTTTTAATAGGCAACTACTTGAGAATTTTTCTAGAACAACTCTGTTCTTAAACATTGTACCTCATTGCTCTTCTTAGAATACTTATACTTGTCAGATCCATCAATGGCCCTTGTTTTCCAGCCTACTCAAAAGGTATGTAGGGCTCTCCCTGATATAGTACTCCTCCACCTCTTTAGCAACAACTTTCTTCTCATCTTCTTCAACACCACCAAACTGTTCATCTCTTCTTTCCTACTACAATGCAGTGTCTTCCTCCTTGCCTTTACTTATGGCACTCCCTACTTACCGACATATTCTTTCTTCCAGCTGCCACCTCAGTCCACCTTCTCTCACCCTAAGTCAAATGAACTTCCCTTGTATTTTAAATATACTTCATTCAGTTATTCAACACGCATCTGTCAAGCACCTGCAAGTAATTAAAAGAATTACTTCTGAGCCAGATACCTTAGGTTTGGGCACTCTCTGCCTGATTTAGTAACTGTGCACACACCGGGCAATTTGCTTAACCTCTATATATGTTCCAGTTTCCTCACCTGTGAAGTGAGGATAATCATAGTAACAACCTTGTAAGTTTTTGGTGCCAATAAAATGAAAATGTATTTTTTAAAGTTTCTATAACATGTTAATAACTCAAAATATTTACCCATTTCACCCTCATCATCATCATCATCATGACTATTGCTACAAGCCAAGCTCTAAGCTAGTGTAGTGAAGACACAAAAGTACCACTGCCATCAACAGATTTTATAACCTGTTGAAAAGCAAACACATATCCAGATAGTAATTTTAAAAATGTAGATTGCTTTATGATATACATAAAGTGATTGATCTTCTGAAGAAGCAGCAGCGTCTCACGTCTTGTATAATCATTGACATGGATATTTTAAATTATTTCAAATCTACTTAGATGACCACCAGCTATTTTTTACCCAGACAACTAAATTTAGTGTTCAGGTGTCAACATAAATTATAGGAACTTACTACAAAATAACTATTGCAGAAGAACATTAAACTTAGCTGAGACCAAGCATTCTTATAAATGAGAAAGAATGTCTCAAATCCATGTAGTTTTACATCTTCATGTTATTCATGTTACAGATAAGGAAATTGTGACCTCCCAACCCCCACACAGGTGATTAAGTCTCAACCTAGGGTCATCAGTGACTGTGGGACAGGTAGGACCCACATTTTCCCAGTCTCAATCTAGCTCTCTTTTTATAATTTCACTGACATCCTTTTGGTTTTGTTCTTTCATTACCATGATTTGCTAAAACCTGTACAAAACTCCTTTACCCCAAGAAAAGTGCAATATGGATTTCTAGTACTATGTTCTTCACCTGAAATTTTGGTGCACCCTCCTTCTGGGCTTGGGCCAACCCCATTACATCACTCAGAAACTAAATTTAGGATAATGTTGGCCCTGTAGAATGAGTTGGAAAGTATTGCCTCTTCTTCAATATTTTTGAAAGAGTTTAATGAGAATAGGTTTTAGTTCCTCCTTGAATGCCTGATAAACCTCGTTAGTGAGACCATCTGGTCTGGGACTTTTACCTTTGGGGAGGTTTGGGGTGATTGTTTCAATTTCCTTACTGTTGATTGGTCTATTTAGATTATTCATTTCTTCTTGGTTCAATCTAAGTAGACTACATGCTTTTAGAAACTTGAACATTTTTTTTCAAAAAAGTGGTACATTTTTTTATTTCTAAATTTGGTGGCCTATAGCTCTTCATAATGTTCTTATATGACCATTTAGGTGTTCTGTAGTGGCTGCCCCAATGTCCTGAATCAGTTTAAAATGTTTACTTTCCATGGTCATTTTGACTTTGTGGAAAAGCCATAAATTGCACACTGCCAGATCCAGTGAATAAGGTGAATGAGGACACACTGTAATGTTTTCATTTAATAGAAATTTCAGACCATAAGCAATGTGGACATATAGCATTGTCATTATGGAGGATGAAACCATTACGCAGACACTCACAAAAGAGGACTTTGAGAACTGTTTCAGAAAGTGACAGGAACGATGGAAAAAGTTTACTCAAAGCAAGGGGGAATATTTTGAGGGGAATTAAGGGCAATGTCATTTTTTAATGTAATAATTTTTATTTGAACATTCATCATATTTTTTGAACAGACCTTTGTATATGACAAAGAAAATGTTCATATTTTCATTTGTCATGTGTTTAATAAAGACATACCTTCTTCAAAATTGGTTCTAAACTAAGTTGCTGAGTATGGGAAAGACTATTGAAAATTCTTTTTTTTTAACTTTTTTATTTTTTACTCAATGATATTCTCATTTCTTCCTAACCCACTTCATTTATCCACTTTTTCAAAACTGTCTACAGATCTTCAAAATCTTAATCAAAACCAAAACTCAGGAGAGAATTTTGTAGTATCATTCATAACAAAATAAAAAAGTATAAAACCAACTATTTTGTTTTTGCAAAGTACATTTAATATATCAAGCACAGAAAATTTTATGGCAAAGTAATGATTCTCTATTTATGGGTTCCAAAGAATTAAGAAATGGATCCATTGATAATTTGAGGTTAGAAATAATATTTTCACTCTACTTTATATTACACTTCAATGGATTCAACTGATAATAGTAAATATGTATAACATTTGGCACTTTTTTTGAGCCTAACGTTTTCTTCAGGGAATTTTTAGAATCCCGTGATAATTATATTGTTGAATAGCTGGTATTTAACAATGACAAAGTAAGGCAGTTAAGATATAGACTTAGAGACTGAAATCTCTGTTTTTAAATTCAGCTCTGCTACCTAATAGCTGGGCAAATTTGGGCAAGTCATATAAGTTCTTGAGAGAGCTGGTAATAATACTAATTTCTCCATAAATGTCAATTAGATCAAGTGGTTGATAGTGTTGTTCAGGTTTTCAATGTCTTTTTAGAGTTTATGTTTAGTTGTTTCAATGGCTGAGAGAGAAGTATTCAAACCTCCTACTATGATCTTGGTATTATATATTGTGCCCTTTAATTCTGTCAATTTATACTTTATATATTTGAGGCACAAATTTTTAATTGCATAGACACTGATAACTTTTTCTGATAAATTATCCTTTCTATGTTAAAATTTAGTCTTTATGTTAGACAATACATTTTCTCTTAAAATCCCTTTATACTAGTACTAAAATAGTCACTCCAGCCTTTCATACATACTAATTTCACAGTATATTTCACTCTGTTCATTTACTTTCAAACTATCTGTGTTTTTTCATATAAAAGGTTTCTCACATAGGTAGCACATAGTAGTGCCTTGCTTTTAAATTCCACTCTGTCAATCTCTGCATTTTAATTGGAATGTTTAAACTATTTAATACCTCCATTGTCACATGATTGTCTTGTCTCTTTGTGTCTGTCTAAACATGAAATTTTTCTCCATATTATTTTATATTAATTTTAGGTGTATAGCATAGTGTTTAGACATTCTCATAATTTTTAATTTTACATGTATAGCATAGTGGTTAGATATTCTTATAATTTTAGATGTGATTTCCCTAATTAGTCTAGCACCCACCTGGCATTATACATAGTTATTCCCACATCATTGACTTTATTTTTTATGGTTTACTTTACATCCTCATGACTATTTTGTAACTATTGATTTGTAGTTCTTAATTCTTTCATTTTTTCATCATTCCCCTAAACTTCCACCCATCTATCACCTCAACAAACTTCTATTACCTGATACCATACCTTATTATTACAGTATTATTGACTATATTTCTTATGTTATGATCTACATCCCCAAAACTACTTTGTAACAATCAATTTGTACTTCTTAACCCCTTCCTTCCTCTTTTTCACTCATGCCCCCAAACTTCTTCTTATATGGCAACTATCAAAACATTTTCTCTGAGTTTGTTTCTGTTTTATTTATTGTGTTCTTTAGATTTCATATATAGGTAAAATCATATTGCATCTATCTTTCTCTACCTGACATTCCACTCAAAACAATGCCCTCAGGCTCATCCATGTTGCCACAGATGGCAAGAACTCATTCCCCTCCATGGCCAAGCAATATTCCATTATATATATGTACCACCTCCTCTTTACCCATTCTTCTATTGATAGACACCCAGAGTGCCTCTACATCTTGGCCATTGTAAATAATGCTGCAGTGAACATTATGATTCACACATCCTTTTGAAGTAGCATTTTGGGTTTCTTCAGATAAATAACCGAAAATGAAAATTACTGGGTAGATTTTTGCCTTTTGTTATAGCCTTTATAAAGTTTATTTTGTCTGATATAAGTACTGTTACGCTAGATATTTTTGTTTGTTTATTTGTTTTTCATTTTTATGAAATTATATTTTCTACTTTTTAAAGATTTATTTTTATTGTTTTGGCAGAGAGAAAGACAGACAGACAGAAACAGAAACAGAGACAGAGAGAAGGGGGAGAGCCCAGAGCAGTCTCCACAGTTGCACATCATAGTTTTCTACATAGTTTCATTCCACAGGTGGGCACAGGACTGCATAGAGCATTAACTGGGCTGGGGGCCTCCCGCATGTAGCTCACCCTGGTGAGAACCAAAGTGGGGGTACACCCCAGTTCAGGCTATAGATCCACACAGACTGGGGCTGAGATTCGATCCTTGAACCCCAGGGCTGCAAAATGAGTACTCAACCCACTGAGCCATGCCAGCATCCCCCTAGTTTTATTCTGCACGTGATTATCTAGTTTTCCCAACACTATTTATTAAAGAAACCATTTTTTCTTCACTGAGTGTTCTTGGATTTCTTGTCAAATATCAGTTGGCTGCATATGTGTAGGTTTATTTCTGGATTCTCAATTCTGTTCCATGGGTCTATGTGTTTATTTTTACGTGTATTAATAACATGTTGTTTTGATAACTGTAGTTTGTAGTAGTGTTTAAACTCAGGAATTGAGATGCTCCTGGCTTTGTTATTTCTCAGACAGCTTTGGTTAGTTATGATCTTTTGTGATTTAATACAGTATTTAGGATTTATTTTTTCTTTTTCAATAAAGCATGCTATTGGAATTTTCTAAGAGATTTCATTAAATCTATAGAAGGCTTTGGGTTGTATGGACATTTAACAATATTAATTTCAATTATCCACAAATATGAAATAGCTTTTCATGTGTTATAAATTTTATTCTGATTTCTTTCATCAAAGTTTGTAGTTTTCAGTGGAAAGATCTTTCACCTATTTGGTTAAAACTATTCCTATGAACTTTATTGTTTTTAATGCAAAGGATTATTTTTTTTATTTTTTTATTTTTTTCTCAAAGTGTGTGTGTGTGTGTGTGTGTGTGTGTGTGCGCGCGCGCACGCAATGAAATAATTTTGGTAGGTTGATTTCGTATGCTACAACTTAACTGAATTTCTTCATTACTTCTAACAGTTTTGAAGAGGAGATTTTAGCATTCTTTATTTATTTTTATTTTTTCCTTTTAAATTAGTTTCCCTTTTTAATTAGTTTCAGGTATATGAAATAACATAATGATTACACATTTATACTAGTCACAAAGTGATAACACCAACAAGTCTACTATCCATCTTACATTGTACATAGCTCTAACAATACCATTGACTATATTCCTTATGCTGTACTTTATATCCAGCGACTACATATATTTAGTTATAGTTGACATAAAATATTATTTTATATTAGTTTCAGGTTTATAGTGCAATGGTTAGGCATTTATATAATATATAAAGTGATCCTCCCAAAAGTTCAGTACCCAGTCTTTATAATATAATATTGACTATACTCCCCATTCTGTATTTTAAATATCCATGACAATTTGGTAATCACAAAATTGTCACAATTTTTTGACTACCAAATTGTCCTTCCTATCCTTTCACCTTTCTCACCCAATCTCCAAGACCCCTCCTATCTAATAAACATCAGTTTTTTCCCATTACCTATATGTTTATTACAGTTTTGTTTGTTCATTTATTGTGTTCTTTATATTTCACATATAAATAGGATCTAATGGTATGTGACTTTCCCAGTCTGATATATTTCACTTACCATCATATTCTCTAAGTTCATCTAAGTTGGTACAAATAGTAATATTTCATTTTTTTATGGCAGAGTAATACTTCATTGCATAAATGTGCCACAATTTCTTTATCCGATTACCTATTAATTGACATTTGGGTAGTTTCCATGTCTTGGTTATTGTGAATAGCACTGCAATAAACATAGGATGAATGTGTTTTTTTAATTAGTGTTTTGTTTTTTGTTTTTTTTTAAATAAATACCCAGTTGTAGAGTTGCTGGATCATAAGGTATTTTCATTTTTAAATTTTGGGGGAATCTCCACATTGTTTTCCATCACAGCTGCACCAATTTGCTATTCTACCAATAGTATATGAGGGTTCCCTTTCCTCCACACCCTCTCCAACACTTGTTTGTTCATTTATTGATGACAGCCATTCTGATCTTTGTGAGGTGACACTTTGTTGTGGTTTTGATTTGAATTTTTCTGTTTAGTGACATTGAGCATCATTTCATATATGTATTGGCCATTTGTATTTGGAGAATATGTATATTTAGTTCTTTTACCAATATTTAAATCAAATTGTTTAAAAAAACAACAACCATGAGCTTTAAAACATGAGTTTTTAAATTAATTTTGGAATAATAACCCCTTAGTAGATATATCACTGGCAAATGTCTTCTTTCATTTGGTAGGATGTCTTCTTGTTTCATTGATTGTTTTGCTGTGAAAAAAAATTTCTTAGTTTGATAGTCTCATTGATTAATTTTTTTTCTTTTTTCCGTTTCCTGAGGATATATATCAGTAAAAATATTACTAAGGGTAACATTTGAGAGTTTACTTTCTATATTCTCCTCTAGAAGTTTAATGATTTTACATCTTACACTTAAGTCTTTGTTCCATTTTGAGTTTATTTTTATATGTGGCATAAGAAGGTATTCCAGTTTCATTTTTTTGTATGTATCTCTTCAATATTTCCAGCACCATTTATTGAATACACTATCTTTACCACAATCTATATTCTTATTTTTCTTTGTCATAGATTACATAACCAAATAGGCATAAATTTATTTCTGGACTCTTTATTCTATTACATTGATCTATGTGTCCTTTGTGGTTGTTTTGTTTTTGTTTTGTCAATACCATGCTATTTTGATTATTATAGACTTGTAGTAAATTTAATATTAGGTAACATGACACATTTTTCTTAATTCTTTTCTCAGGATTTCCATGGCTATTCTGGGGTGTTGTTTGTTTGTTTGTTTGTTTTTGGTTACATATAAATTTTAGGATTATTCATTCTAGTTCTGTGAAAAATGCCATTGGTATTTTGATAGGGATTGCATTGAATCTATAGATTACTATGTGTACTATTGACATTTTCACTATATAAGTATCCCTATTAATGAGCATGTTATATGTTTTCATTTATTTTTATGTTTCTTAATTTTTCTTTTCAATATCGTGTAACTTTCTGAATACAGGTATTTTACCTTTTTGGTTACATTTTTTCCTAATTTCTTTTTGTTGTTGTTGTTACAATTGTAAATGAGATTGTTTTCTTAATTTCTCCTTTTGATATTTTGTTATTGGTATATAAAAATGCAACTGATTTCTGAATATTCACTTTTACTCTGAGATGTTCTTTATCTTTCCTTCAATTTCAGATGAGAATCTTCTGGTAGAGTAGTCTTGGTTGTAAACTTTGAATATTTCCTGCTATTCTCTTCTGGCCTGGGCAGTTTTTGTTGAGAAATCAGTCCACAGTCTTATGGCACTCCCTTGTAAATAACTGGGTATCGTTCTCGTAACACTTTTAGGATTCTCTTTTTTTCTTTAACTTTTGCCATTTTAGTGATGATGTGCCTTGGTATGGGTCTGTTTGAATTCACCTTGTTTGCACCTTTTCTGTACTTGTATATCAGTTTTCCTCACCATGTTAGGAAAATTTGTAGTTACTATATATTCAAAGGGGTTTTCAATCTTTTGTTCCCTCTCCTTTTTTCTAGTACTGCTATGATACAGATGCTATTATGCTTGATGTTGCCCAACTGATTTCTTAAGATATCTTCATTTCTTTTTTTTATTCTTTTTTGGTTGTTGCTGTTCTGACTGGGTGTTTTCTGCTACCTTGTTTTCTAAATTGCTAATTTTGTCCTCTGCTTCATCTAATCTGCTGTTCCTTCTTTCTGGTATATTTTGCATTTCAGTTATTATATTATTTATATCTGACTAGTTGTGTTTTATGATTTTTATGTCCTCTATGCCTGCTATATCTCTTTTGAAATTCTCACTAAGTTCCTTAAACATTCTAATAAGCAGTATTTTAAACTTTCTGATAAGTTAGTTGCTTTCATTTTTTAAAATCTTTATTCTATTTCTTTTTTTATTTCTTTTTAATATTTACATTAAATTTTATTACTATTATTATTTTACATTTGATGCTCCTTCCCCATGCCCCTCCAGGCAACCTATACCCCCAGGCAACCGCCAAACCACTAAAAGTGTCTGTGAGTTTTTGTTTGTCACTTTCGGTTTTATATTACACTTATAAATGAGGTTGTATGTTTATTTCTTCTTTCAGTCTGACTTACAGTGTTCCCTCGCCACTTCGCGCTTCATGTTTTGTGGCTTCAGTGCTTCGTGGGTTTTTCCAAAATATTCATCAAAAAATAAAAATGAAAAAATACAACCGTGTTGGCAGCCACATTTCGGAAAGGAGCGTTGTTTCATGTTGATGTGTGAGAGAGAAAGAGTCTCTGAGTGAGCCTAAAGCTTCTACGAGTCAAGTGAGAGCCTCTCCTCCGCCACCAACACAAGACTCTTCACCTCTCTCAGAAAGCAATGTTGATTAATGTTTATTACTGTATAAGGTTTTGTAATTAACCTTATTAATTAGCACTGACACCTTTAAGTAAATACGTATACTGTTGTAATTTTTGTCTTAAATGAGTAAAGTATGAATACTGTTTACACATTTAAAACATTCTTGTACCCGCATACACGAAAATTCCTAGGGGCAAATCTTACTTCGCGGTTTTTCAGCTTTCGAGGAAGGTTCTGGTCCCCATTAACCGCAAAAAATGAGGGATCACTGTATTTCGCTTAATAAGATGTTTCTTCCGGGGAAGCTGGGATGGCTCAGTGGGTTAAGTGCTCAATTTGCAGCCCTGGGGACTGAGGATCAAATCCCAACCCACCTTGCGGACCCATATGCTGAACTGGGGAGTGCCCCCAGTTCAGTTCTCACCGGGCCAGGTGAGACCCCAGCCCAGTTCTTGCCCTGTGCAGCCCCGCGCCCACCTGTGGAATGAAACTATGTGGAAAAACCAATGATGTGCAACTATGGAGACTGTTCTGGGCCCTCCCCTTCTCTATCTCTGTCTCTGCATCTCTCTCTCTCTCTGTGTCTGTCAAAAACAATAAAAATAAATCTTACAAAAAAAATGTTTCCAAGGTCTGTCCGTGTTGTCACAAATTGCTGTATTTCATCTTTTCTTAGTCCTAAGTAGTATTTCATTGTAAATGAACCACACAACTTCTTCATCCAGTCATCTATTGAAGGACACTTTGGTTGTTTCCATGACTTGGCCACTGTAAACAGTGCTACAATGAACATTGGTGTACATATATCTTTGTGAATTAAGGTTTCTAGTTTTGGGGGGGTAGATACCCAGAAGAGGAATGGCTGGGTCATATGGCAATTCCATTTCTAGTTTTTTGAGGAATCTCCATACTGCCTTCAATAGTGGTTGTACCAATTTACTTTCCCACCAGCAGCAAATGAGGGTTCCTTTTTCTCCACAGCCTCTAGAGTAATTGTTAGCCTTTGTCTTGTTGATTATAGCCATTCAAACAAGTGTGAGGTGGTGTCTCTTTGTGGTTTTAATGTGCATCTCCCTAATTTCTAGTGATATTGGGCATGTTTTCATGTATCTGTTGCCTGTTCATGTCTTCAGGGGGGAAGTGTATGTTTAGGCCTTTTACGCATTTTTGAAAGGGAATGTTTGTTTTTTTGTTGATGAGTTGTATGAGTTCTATATATTTTTAGATTCTAGCCCCCGATCAGAGGTATTTTTTGCAAATATTTTCTCCCATTTGGTTGGTTTGCTTTTTACTTTGTTGATGGTGTCCTTTGCTGTATAGAAGCTTTTTAGTTTGATATGATCCCGTTCAATTATTTTTGCTTTTACTTTCTTTACCATAGGGGTCAAGTTCATAAAGTGCTCTCTGAACTCAAGGTCAATAAGTTTAGTACCGATGCTTTCTTCTATGAACTTTATTGTTTCTGCTCTTATGTGGATATTTTTAATCCACTTTGAGTTAACTTTGCCATATGGTGGGAGTTCACAGTCCAGATTCATTCTTTTGCATGTGGTTTTCCAATCTTCCAGCACCATTAACTGAAGAGGCTTTTTCCCCTCCATTTTATATTTTTTGTTTCTTTGTCAAAAATTATCTGTTCATGTGCTTGTGGGTTTATGTCTGGGTTTCCGGTTCTGTTCCATTGGTCCGTATGTCTATTCTTCTGCCAATACCAAGCTGTTTTGATTGTTGACACTTTGTAGTATAAACTGAAATCGGGGAGCATGATGCCTCTAGCCTTATTCTTTTATTTGTCTGTTTGTTTGTTTGTTTATTTATTTATTTATTTGAGGATAGCTTTGGTGATTCGGGGTCTTTTGTGTTTCCATATGAATCTGATAATTTTTTAAATCTATTTCTTGAAAGAATGTCTGTGGGATTTTTACTGGAATTGCATTAAATCTGTATATTGCTTTGGGTAATATAGCCATTTTAACTATGTTGATTCTTCCAATTCTTGAATGCAGAATATATTTCCATTTCTTTGTATTTTCTTCAATTTCTTTTAATAGTGTCTTAAAGTTTTCCGTGTATAAGTCCTCCACATTCTTTATTAAGTTTATTCCTCAGTATTCTTTTTTGTTTGTTTTGATCACAAACAGTATCATTTTTCTCATTTCTTTTTCTGAAGTTTTATTGTTTGCATATAAAAATACTGTAGATTCTTGAACATTAATTTTGTATGCTGCAACTTTATTATATTTGTTTATTAGTTGTAATAGTTTTGTGGTGGAATCTTTAGAGTTTTCTATATAAAGGATCATGTCATCTGCAAAAAGTGACAGTTTAACTTCTTCATTCCCAATTTGGATGCCTTTTAATTTCTTTTTCCTGCCTAATAGCTCTGGCTAGAACTTCCAGAACTATATGTAATAGCAGTGGTGACAGGGGACATCCCTGTCTTGTTCCTGATTTTTGAAGAAGAAGTTCAGTTTTTCCCCATTCAGTATGACATTTGCTATGGGTTTGTTGTATATGGCCTTCATTATGTTGAGGTACTTTCCTTCTATACCCATTTTGTTAAGTGTTTTGATCATAAATGGATGTTGTATCTTGTCAAGTGCTCTTCCTGCATCAATTGATATAATTGTATGGTTTTTATCTTTTATTTTGTATATGTGGTATATCATATTGATCATTTTGCATATGTTGAGCCATTCCTTATGCCCGTGAGATGAATCCAAACTTGATCTTGATGTATGATCTTTTCAATGCATTGCTATATTCTATTTGCTACTATTTTGTTTAGAATCTTTGCATTGGTGTTCATCAGAGACATATGTCTATTGTTTTCCTTTTTTGTGATATCCTTGCCAGGCTTTGATGTTAGAGTAATATTGGCTTCATAGAATGAGTTGGTGCATATTCCCTCTTCTTCAATTTTTTGGAAAGCTTTGAGGAGGATAGGTGTTAGTTCTTCTTCAATTCAAAGAGGAACTATGAATAAGGTGACCAGATTTTAACATTGGTAAAGTGGGACAACATTGACTGGGGGAGAGGGGGTTCTTGATTTAAAATTTGGTCTATCTCCCACCATTCCCTGACTTGTCGTGCATTCTTTCCAAAAATCAGGACTTTTTTTAAACGCCGCTGGACGCAGGACAAATTGTTAAAAATTGGGACTGTCCCGCCAAAAGCAGGATGTCTGGTCACCCTAACTATGAATGCCTGGTATATCTCACTAGTGAGGCCATTTGGTCCTGGGCTCTTGCTTTTGGAGAGGATTTAGATGATTATTTCAATTTTCTTACAGTGTATTGTTCTGTTTAGGTTAGCCGGTTCTTCTTGATTCAGTCTAGGTAAGCTACATGTTTCTAAAAACTTGTCCATGTCTTTTAGGTTGCAAAATTTGGTAGCATATAGTCCTTTCTAGTATGCTTGTATGATCATTTTTATTTCTGTGGTATCAGTTGTCATTTCCCCTCTTTCATTTCTAATTCAGATTATTTGTGTGTTTTCTCTTTTTTCTTTGGTGAGCCTAGCCAATTTTATTAACTTTTTCAAAGAACCAGCTCTTTGTTGCATTAATTTTTTCTATTTTTTTATTCTCTATTTCATTTAGTTATGCTTTAATTTTTATTATTTCCTCCTTCTGCTGGCTTTGGGTATTTTTTGGTTCATCTTTTTCTAGTTCTTGAAGATTTAATATTAGGCTATTCACTTGTGATTTTTCTTGTTTCTTAAGATAGGCCTGTAGTGATATAAATGTCCCTCTTATTACTGCTTTTGCTGCATCCCAGTAATTTTCATATGTTGTATTTTCATTGTCATTTGATTCTATGTATTTTTAAATCTCTTTTTTTATTTCTTCTTTAATTCAGTCATTTTTTAATGTTGTTTGGTCTCTATGTATATGTGGTTTTTTCTGCTTTCTTTTTGTAGTTGATCTTAAATTTCAAAGCTTTGTGATCACAGATTACACTTGGTGGGATTTCAATCTTAAATTTGCTGAGGCTAGCTTTGTGTCCTATCATGTGATCTATGCTTGAAAATGTTCCATGTGTACCAAAAAAGAATGTACAGTCCCGTGTTGCCTTCATTTTATTTAGTTCTATTACTTGAGGTTTCTCTTGTTTTTTTTATTTTGTATACTTCTTTCTTTCTTTTTCTTTCTTTCTCTTTCTTTCTTTCTTTCTTTCTCTCCTCATTCTGAATTCCTCTCTGTGTTTATACTTATATGTTAGGTAGAACTTCCACGTGTCTTAGTCTTGGCTGGGTTGCCTTATACAGTATGTGTTTTGTGTGATCCAATGGTACAGTCTTCTGTATTTTTTGCACATGTGTTTCAGGAGTGTTCCTTGAGTGTGTTGTGTATGTTCTCCTGGTAGTTGAAACTTAATTGCTTTTGACACATCTGTGGGTATATTGACTCCTAGTTTAGTGATGGTGAGAACTGGCTATGCCTAGAGTGTATGAGCTGCTGTGTGTGGGCTGACCTGTTGAAAGGTAATGCATGCTAGTGGGCTCTTGTGCCACTTGAGACCAACCTTTGGATGTGCCACCTGTAAAGATAACTAAGTAGTGCTTTGGTGTAGTCTGAAACTGGTCTCTGGTTGTGTTGTTTCTGGTGTCTTCTAAGAGGGGCTCCCTTGCAGGCCAATTTTAGCCTTTTCTGGCTTGATGTTACCTGGTAAGAGACACACAGCCATATGTGGTTGGTTGCTTTTTATTCTAGACCAGGAGATGTATGGAGGTGGTCTCAACTGTGAACTGAGACTGGCTACTACTAGTAACGGAACTGGGGAAATTTATCTAAAGTCTCAGGGCCTTTAGGCCTATTGCTACCTCCCAGCAACTCATAAAGCTTAGTTGTTGAAAGAGCTTTTTAAGTGTGAGGCCTGGGCTGGTGGACACAGTGTTTGAAGTGCCCTTGGTGATGCAGCCCTAGTTGGGTGGGATGGAGTCCCAGAAAGTCACGAGGTATAGCTGGTGGTTCTTGCAATGTTAATGCAGATTTAGTTTTTACAGTGGCTCCCAGCCTCTGACCACATTGTAGCACCCTGAGAACACTATAACCAGCCACTGCTTGCCTTGGAGCAGTGCCTGGGCTGTGCCCAGTTCACTAAATGCCCATAGAACACTGCCACCAGACACTAAGACTTGCAAATTCCTGAGAGCTGTCCAAGAGTAGATGCAGTACACGTTCTCAGTACTGTCCTCCCAAAGCTCCTCAAGATATTGCAAATCTTTATTGCTGTAAGTTTCTTCAGCATGGGAGGTGGAGCTGTTTACCCAGGTGATGAAAGTGCCTTTGGCAATGTATCTATAGATAGGCAGAGCAGGATTCCAGGATGCTAAGGGGTGTGGGCAGTGGTTTCTACAAATTCAATGCAGTCTTGGCTCTTGCATCAATGTAGGACCCTAATAACCTCACAAAAATTCCTGAGACTACCATGGCCAGCCACCACCTGCTTCAAGCCCTCAGGTCCCCAAGAGCTGCCCAAGAGATGTGATAGTACAGGCCTTGGCTTTCCTCCCACAAGCAAACATTTCCATAGTCAAACTATGGTTTGCACTGCAAGAAAGCTTTCACAGCCTTTCAGGTGAGGCCATAAGCACAGCAGTGGACAGTGGTCTCAGGCAATTTAGCACCAGCTATGCCAGGGACAGGGATCCAGAGTATCACCGAGGCATTGTGCACACATAGATTACATCAGGCCAATGTGGTCCCAACTTTGTCTTTGGGGGGAGAGCTCAACACTGAAAAAACCATGAGTGTCCTCATGTAGGGTACATGTGTGTCAGACTCCACATTAGGACAACAATGGCTCCTGTCCCCCTAGCCCTCATGTCAAAGTCACACAACTGGCTTTCCCAACACATCCTTAGTACTCCCAATTTGTCATTATTCCACCAAAGAGCAGATTTTGTGGGAACACTATTAATCAGAGGACCCTGAGCTGAAGAACCCCATGTGGGCCTAGGACCTCTCTTTCCTTCAGGAAAACTCCACCACTGAGATGTCCCTCTCAGTGTTCGATAATTATCTATGGGTTTTGGATCAGCCTATTTTGTATCTCTGCTCCTTTTATCAGTCTCAGTGTGTCCTCTTCTTTATATTCTTAGTTATAGGGTTTCTATTCAGCTAGCCTTCAGATGATCTATAAGGTTGGTTGTTCTATAATTTATTTGTAATTTTGGTGTGATTCTGAAATGTAGTATGTATAGCGTTTACCTAATCCACCATACTAAACCCTTTTCCAGGATTTTCTATATATAAAGTAATATCATCTGCAAAAAATACATTTTCATAAACTAAAAGTTATAGCTGCTTGTGTGGTCTTTTGAGCCCCCCTCCTTACCCCCCCCATGATAGTAAATCAGCAAGTAGAGAAGGACTCTGATTATCAGAATGAGATATGGTTACTGCTAGTAATGACCACAGAGTGGAGTATATCTTGAATACAGGAAATTTATCTTTTACTGCTTCCATATTCAATAAAATTCATAAATGGGCAATTGCAGCAACCATAATCTGACAAGGACCTGATAAATATGGGATTAGGCTTCTTAGGCATGAAGGTTTTAGCTACTTCATCAGACAAGTCACCAGGACTATCAAAATTATAGGCTGAGAGAGACAAAAATATAGAAGAAATATTGGGAAGGGACCAACAGTAACAACATTGGCTATAGTTTAACCCACTAGACCTTCTGACTTTTTTGCTTGTCTACTGTTGTTTTAAAAATTGTGATAAGCTATCCATTTTAGAAAAGCAGTATAAACAGAGAACTGAACAGATAAATTAACACTTCATTCATATCTCTTGGACCTAACCAGTTTGGTGTGTTCTAGCCCAGTTTCAATCACCTATATTTTCATGTCTGTGCCTGAGAACATTTTCAGGGTTTTTCAGAACTGTATTATCTGCTTAAAAGTTGATAGATCAGAGCTTTAATTCTTTCACCATAACAATAGCAATAAAATGGTAATTATACGAAATGAAAGACATATTAACTAATATTACTGTAGTGAAAATTTTACTATATATGTATATTAAATTATCAGAGTGTGCACCTTATGCTTATACAATATAATATGTCAATTATATTTTTATAAAGCTCAAAAATATCTATATATAAAAGATAATGTTCTGCTTCTGTATACAACAGGATAGAAGTAGCAGTGCTTTGCTAACCCTGGGCACAGCTCTCAATCAATGATAAGATAGAGTTGATGTGTCACATCATCATATGATATACGGTATATGGGAGGAGAAGACAGAGAAAGATTGAGAGAGAGAAAAAGAAAAAAATAGAGAGAAAGAGATTTTAATAAATAGGTTAATGTAGAGCAGGGGTGTCAAACTGGCGGCCCGTCGGCTGCATGCAGCCTCTGAGGTAATTTTTTGTGGTCCACAATGCTCTGAAGTAAAATGAAAATAGAAAAAATTGTTATGAAGAAAATAGCACTTAGGGGAGATCGACTAAATACCGTACACACAATTCCCTCGTTACTCCTTTAACTACTGAAGATGAGTATACACGTGACCCAGTGCCTTTCCTGGGGGCATGTGGGCATGTATAAATGCGCTGACTCAGTTCCAGCAACATTTGTAAATGTGATGTGGCCCACATGAATCTTGCCTGTTGTTGCACAAAATGGCCTGTGTTTTAACTGAGTTTGACATCCCTGATGTAGAGTCTTATAGGTATGTAATATGTAATGCACACCAAGAACTGGAAATTCAGGTGAATTGATGTTGGGGTCTTCAGTCCAAACTACACAGGGCATGCCAGCAAGTTAGAAACTCAGGTAGAGTCTTGATGTTAAAGTCTTGAGGCAGAATTTCTTCTCAAGAAACCTGGAGAAAGCCAGGATAACTCAGCAGGTTGAGTGCTTGTCTTACAGCCCAAGGACCGAGAATCAAGTCCCAGCCCTGGCCCTTACCCTGGCCCACACAGACCCATATGCTGAACTGGGGGATGCTTTCCCTGTGGGAGACCTACAGTTTGGTTCTCACTCCCTGGTTTGATACCTGGCTTAAGGGAGTGTGCCTCCCAAGTGTGAGGACCCCAGCCCAGTTCCTGCCCTGTACAACCCCCACTTACCTGTGTGGAATGAAACAATGTAAAAAACTAATGACATATAACTATGGAAACTGCTCTGGGCCCTCCCCTATTTCTTTGTCTCGCTCTGTCTTTGTCAAAAACAATAAAATAAATCTTAAAAAAAAAAGAAACCTCAGTCTTTGCTCGTAAAGCCTTCTGATTGGATTAAGTCCACACACATTATAGGGGCTAATCTGTTTTATTGAAACTTTACTGATTATAAATGTTAATCACATCAAAACAAAAACAAAAACAACGTTCGCTCCAGCATCTATGCTAATGTTTGACAAAAAAATTGGACACCATAACCTAGCCAAGGTGACACATAAAATTAGCCATCACATATAGATTGTGTTTTATAGTGCTTTACAATATTTCTCCATGGGATTTAGCCTTAGTTGCCCACTAAGAATTTGCATGCTCTTTATTGGCTTCCTTATTCTCTAGCACTATATACCCTGATAATGGTGTTTCTAAAATTTTCCACATAAATTAGGTGCATTTGAATTTTTGGAATAGGATTTATTATAATTTGAAATGTTTATAGGAATCAAACCTTTTATAATGAATAGATTAGGTAAATAGATGAATTACATAATTTATTGGCTATTTTTCACAAACTATTATAGGTTTCAAATATTATTATTAATACTATTTTATAGGCAGCTGATGGGGCCTATGGGCATAAAAAATAGGAGAAGCTCACTCAGGTTTGAAGTCAGGACATAGAGAGGAGAATGGGAAGAACCATATATCTGATCCCAAAAAGGGGTTCAAGTATTTCATCTTATGAGACTGAGGAAGAAGTTTAGAAATTGGTTGATACTTTTTGTGGTCTTTGAAGGAGTTCAGGCAGTAAGTTGGCACCAGCACAATAGCACTCTCAGCAATTCCTTGGCATTGCAGGGCTGGTGCTGACAGTGTGCTGCAGGCTATGTTGAAGCTATCTTGAGATAAACAACAAAACCTTTATCAGTATTACTACCTTGAAAAAGGAAGGCACACTGTGAAGGCACCACCTCATTTCAATGTTATTTTCAAAACTAAGGGACGGAAGGTAGAATATTAAAAATGCAGACAAAAGAACATGGGATAAACTAATCAACTTATGGTCAAATCATTTTTTAAGATTTCATGTGCCTATATGCTGGAATAGGTATAAGAGAATTCAGATCTTATGAAAATCAACATAAACAAATAAAGTAGTTAATGAAGTTCATTTTTTCTCATTCTTTAATTTGCTATGCTAATGTAGAGACTTTAAACTTTATAGACTATGGAATTGTCCTGGTATATTCATTTACATTCCTGTGTTTAAAAAATAACATTTATCTAATTAAAGACTAATTAAAGACCATGTGGTCTTTACATGGTACTAAATATGTTGTAAATGTTGAGTCATTTAAGCCTCTCAATAGTTTTATTACATGTGTACTATTTTTATACCCATTTTGTGGACAACTGAGACAGAGAGGTTAAGTGATGTTCTGTAAATCTTACACAACCTACAATTAAAACAGCCTGATTTGAAACTTATATTATTCTCCAAAGCTCTTCATTCTTTAGGACATTCATTAAGACACAATAAATGAGAGTATTATATAGCTACTGGTACTAACTTGTCCAAGAAAGAAATAATAGATCATTTTAGATAAATGACTTCTTAGTAAGAAATAACTTAGGCATTGAAAATAGTTCAACTCTTATACTCAAAAAATTTTTGATGGTAAACTTAACTTTAACCTTATGAAATAATTTAATGCCATCTGACAGTTATTTGTAGTAAATCTAGTTAAAAACTATGTTGATGACCTCACTTATAGGTGGAATATAAAACTGAACATAACAAAGACACAGAGACCTAGGGACACACTCAATAACTTGGTGATTGCCTGAGGGAAGGGGGGAGGGGGGAAAGAGAG
>PVKE010024219.1:0-23978 GCA_004027555.1 Craseonycteris thonglongyai | reverse complement strand
ATGGCTGTGATCCCAATTCTTCAAAAATAAAATCTAAGAATTAATTACTCAGTAATAGTGGATGCTACAGTATGTTAAGGGTTATCACCAACCACACTATTGTCACCAGCAATGGGGTTCTTGTTACTAGAAAAAAAATAAAGGAGAGTGTCTAATGTCTTCTTGGTAAGAAGGACTTCTAAATAAAAGTACTAACAGAGAGAAAAGACAAAAATTTGAACACATTAGATCAAAGAGTTTCTGTTTATCAAAAGGTACATAAAGTAAAAAGACACGCAGTAAACTATAGACAAAGTTAACAACACATTTAACAAAGGATTAGTTTCCAATATTATTAACATATGCATATAGCTAAACACCTTTAATCAATAAGCAAAACAAGTAACCTAATAGAGAAATAGACAAATAGAGGGCAGACATGAAACAAAATGAGGAATAAATAAAAAAAAAAAGGCACTAAATTTCCTTAATAATAAGGAAGGTGCAAGTGCAAGTTAAGAAGATAATCAGATATAATTTTATTTTCATTACATTGACAAAAATCAAGGAATCTGACTATGTCAAGTTTAGAAAGGATAGAGAACTTTGTGAAAATTTATATGCTGCTTGGGGGATAATAAATTTCTATGATAACTTCAGAAAAACAGTTTGACATTTCCTTGAATAGTTGGGCATTTGCATTCCCTAAAACTAAATAATTATAGTCCTAGATGTATAGTCTAATTTGTAATGTCTCCAAACTAGTTTTCTCCATTTGTATTAAAAATTTTATAATGCATTTTTAAATGGACAGGAGAATACTCAAACAATGTAGACTTCCCTTTCAGGTGCTTGGCTATGAAAGGACAGAGAGAGATAACTTGTGGTGTCTGTATGATTCATTGGTTTTTTCCCAATGTAGTCCTCCTCAGACATGGCCTGCAGAATTGGTATGTGACCCTCTTGCTCCTAGTTTCTTCTGGCTATTGTATAATGTCCACTGTTTACGCTATCAGTGATTATTACCTTGGCTTTCTGAGTAGCCCCTACCCATTTTGTATCACATTGAGTTCGCTGTCAATTTTTGAGTAAGTCTCAGAATCTAACCAGTATTTAAAGCATAGTTTCTATGGGCGAAAATGAATTCTTGGACCTTTATACCAACTGAAAATTGTAGTAACAGATTTGTGAGTAGTGGTGTCTGGTTTACTAATTTCTAACGCTTTCTGACATTCCTGAAAAATAGCTCATTTTATTCAAGGCATTTTGGAATGAGAAAAATCACCCTAGATAAGGCTGATGCCATTATTTATATAATTTTTATGTGCAATATTCTAAGTGTTTCTCAGATGTCACATCTGTCTGGAAGAGACTCCACAATGAATACTGCCAATATTATTTTTTTTTTATTTTTAGTAAAATTCTGTAGTGGCTAAATCAATGCCCCATTAAAAACACTTTCTGAATTGGGTCTGAGTCAACTTTTCTTGTCTAATCCATTTGTTTTCTAGACAGAGTGATTGAGTGGTTTCTTGATTGAGTGATTTCCAACCTTGACTCAAACTATCACAGGCTAAGCCTGTAGCTTGATTCTATCAACTGTAGCACTCAAAGTGAGAACAGCTCTATAGATGGGAAACCTTCAAAGATCATCATCATCAAAAGACTGGTTGAATCTGTAGCCATCCATGGCACTGTGCTGTGTTAGTACTGTGCGGTTTCAAAAAGACTGCTGATGCTTTAGAATAAGTAATGAGTAAATATCCCAAGGAAAAAAAAAAAAAGCTTGAAGAACGTGTTACAGAATGCAGAGTCTGAAGTTTTCACCATTTGTGTTTGCTGAAATTTTAATCATTTCCTTACAAGTATACTGCACATTTCACTATAAACCTTCTGCATATATTTTGATAATTACAGTCATCCTGTGAGATAAGCAAAGGACTAAATCATCACCCTTGTTTTAAAGATAAAGAAACTGAGGTTTAGAGATGGGTAGAGGACTTGCACAAAGTTACAGACCTAATAAATAATGGAGAAGGGGTTTTATCCCAGCTACATCGTTTGATTCCAACTTCAGTGTTCTTTCAACTATACAGCAATACAAAGTTGTCAGCCAGGTATGATAAAATGCAGTGGAGATTTCCATGTTCTAAAATTTTAACTAGATGCACTCCTCTTTCTTCCTCCATGTAACTGTGTTGCAATGTTTAGTTAACTGATCACTAATTTCAAATGATTATTATTATAATGGTTATATAAATTCACTCTATTTAGCTTTTTTTTAAGTAACTCATAAGAAGGTCATTTATATATGTTTTCCCTGAGCTAGCTTTTTAATGAAGTAAAATTTATCTCTAGAAGTTTATCACAAAATTTTATCTCTACAGTCTCTTACAGTCCTAACATCCTATGATGGGATTAAAAACAGTTGAGTTATATATTTTGCAATAGAAGTATTGATACAAATAAAGACGTACTTATTACATATCTAAATTGCTGCTAGCATTTGCTAAATGTTATACAGGTATTACTAAATTTATTACTTACAACAATCTTTAGGAATAGGTACTATTATTGTCTTTTACAGATAATAATAAAGATTCTGGGATGTGAGTAATCTATCTTAGTTTACCCAGTCAATAAGTGCACTGAAGTTTGAACAATCTTGTCTTATTTGTCAGTCTATATCCGTAATCCCTTGCTGTACTGCAGCATTTTGATACTCATAAGAGAAAAGTTTGATGTCTAGGGAACTGGCATCAGGAAAGTCTAGAAGTAACATTTAATGATGTATAAGAGAATTTGGTATCAGGACTTCCAACTTCATGGGGGAAATGCAGGCTTTTGAGTCAGATCCATCTTTAAAGATTCATTTTATTGATTTTTGACAGAGAGAAACAGAGACAGAGAGAAGGGGGAGGGCCCAGAGCAGTCTCCATAGTTGACAGCATTAGTTTTCCATATAGTTTCACTCCACAGGTGGGCACAGGGCTGCGCAAGGCAGGAACTGGGTCAGGAGCCTCCCACATAGGTCCCAGAAAGAATTGAACTAGGGGTACACCCCAGTTCAGCATGTGGGTCCACATGGGCCAGGGCCGGGATTCAATCCTCAGTCCCCGGGGCTTCAAAGTGAGCGCTTAACCCGCTGAGCCATCCCAGCTTTCCCCAGATCCATCTTTAAATGTGATCAAATATAACCTCACAGGGTTATTATAAAAATTAAATCAAATAATAGATATAAATATCTGACATACAATATGATCCCAATAAAACAGTTTTCTTAGACTTGACTGCTACAATATGCCACTTAGAATACCTTTTGTTTAAAGAAACAGAAAATTCAGTAAAGTGTGTCCAAGAAAATACATTGTCTTTTACAATAAGAAGACCAAAAGTAGGCAATTCTTGCTGTGATGAATTCAGAGGCTCAACAATATTCTAGTGACCCAGGTTCTTTCCCTCTTTTTGCTTAGCAGTCCTGTATATTTTCATGGTCAGTGAATGTGTTCACATGCCAGGTATTCTGTGTAGCCACAGCCATATCAAATAGGAAAAGCTGAAGTCTTTCTTCTGGGGCTTACCGGTATTCTTTCCTAAAAGACCAGCAGCAGATGAGAATTTTGACACTTTTCAAGAATATATTACTGTCCAGGTGAACCAAATTTACATAATTGGCTGTGACTAAATAAAATTCCTCTTCTTGGGATAGAAAGGGGCTCAGTCTCCCTTTACATATATATAGTCACTTGAGACTTGTACAGAATTAGGGTTACATTAACCAGGAAGAAGTGGGGTGGGGAAATGGCCATGAGATAGGCAGTTAAAAGCTTATACACCACATCTGAGAAGAAAGTAGGACATGAAATGGGAGTCTCATTTCTAGAGAGAAGATCAAGGATTCTTGGAAATTAATTAAGGTGGCAACATGAAATGGAATGATTTGTATGAAATTGGTTTGAACACTGGGATAAAGCCAAAATCCAGGAACTAGAACTTATAGCCAAGTTTAAGTATAGCAGAAGTTAACAAGGATGACTTAAAACTCAGATGCTAGCCTAGAGCATATGGCATTATCTTTGGACAGAATCTAGGTGATAGCTGAACACATAGGTGAGAATCCAAATGGACCAGCACTCTTCTCTCTCACAACTACGTCTTTCATCTGGTTTCTTCTTCTGGTTCCTGGCATTTAGGCAATGAATATTCTCCTTTCTTCACACCTTAAAAAAAAAGTGTTTTGAACTTTGGCTGCCCTGTCATTTTCCTGACTGCCCTCACCTCCGATTTCCTTCTGGAGTCTGAATTCTCTCTATTCATATATTTGTGTGATGGACCCTATCTACCTTTACAACTCTACGAAAGCTACTTTATGAAGAAATGAGCATCATTCTAATTGTCAATGACAGTGGCAACTTTCAGGCCTGTTCATATTCAATTTATAGATGAGTAAATTTTCTCTGCAATATTTAATGTTCTAGGGAAAAAATTCTGTAGCCCTTTGACTTTAATGACAAATGGTTGTCACTGGGCTGTTCTGACTATCCACTCCCTGTGCCTATGTGAGCTCCTCTTCCTTAGCTCACACCATGCATTTTAGTGTTTCTAGGGTTTCTAATCCTAAATATACTTAAAAAAATTTTTTCTTCATGTTTTTGGAGAAAACAACCTATTAATACATATTTATTATTTTTTAGTGTTTATAATACAATGATTTATAGTAGTACATGTATAGGTTGTGAAATTTTTACCATAATCTGGTTAAGATATCCATTACTACACATAATTACCATTTTTAAGTATATGGTAAGAAAATTTCTGGTTTACTCTCTAAGCAAATTTCAGTTTACCATATAGTATTGATTACCTAAAGTCATCATGCTGTACATTAGATCTCCAGAATGTATTCATTTTATTACTGAACATTTGCACCCTTTGAAAACATCTCCACATTTGCCCCATCCCTCAGAACTTGGCAACCATTGCTTTACTATTTGGTTCTATGAGTCGGACTTCTTAAGAATATATATGAGGGCAGTTCAGAAAGTGTCCAGCTACGTAACCTTTCTCGTTATACTGACAATGGCTGGATTTTTTTTTGAACAGCTATGTGTGTATGCATGTGTATGTGTATATGTTTCCTTCTTTTTTGTGGCTGAATGATGTTCCATTACATATACACCACATTTTCATTTTTTCATTCATCTGTGGACAGATTCTTAGGTTGTTCAGTGTTTTGGCTATTATGAATAATACTGCAATGATCCTAGGAAAACAGATATATCTTTGACAAACTGATTTTATTTATTTTGGAGAGGTACCCAGAAGTGGGTTTGTTGGATCAGATCATAGTTATATTTTGGGGAACATCCATACTGTTTTCCATAATGAATATACCAATTTATGTTCTCACCAACAGTGTACAAGAGTTTCCTTTTCTTCATATTTTTGCCAGTACTTGATATCACTTGTCTTTTTTGATTAGGGCCATTCTAACAGGTATAAAGTGATATCTCATTGCGGTTTTGATTTGTGTTTCTGTAGCGATTAATGATGTTGAGCATATTTTGTTCTTTGTATGACTTCTGGGGATGTATCTGTAATTTTAGATCTTCACAATATTACCGGTAATTACTTGATTTTGAATATTGTCTAGTTGATAAAAGATAATAGAAACAAGATAAGGGGCTAGCATTAAATTGTTGAAGGAAGAGATGTTAGCCTTGTGCCCCTCCCCAACTTTTTTTTTTTTTTTTGACAAGGTAAAACTGACTATCCTATCTTCATGTGTCAGTTGAGCATCTATCATTTTGTATTGAGTGCTGACTTAAGTCAGTGGAAACTCATCAGACTCTTGTGGTAGTGTGGTGATGTCACATGCAGTAGTATGCCAGAAGCCTCCTCTTTATTAAAAAAAATAAATAAATAAGCAATGATTGTTGGCTGCCAACTTGATATACTCTGGCACCAAACCAAACCAAGCCTGGGGCCTTACGAGGATTTCAAGGCTGTGGAAATTGTCTTAATTATAATATGCTGTGCTTCCATGGATATATTTTTTCAGAGGCTGTCACGTAGCCTTACTTACAACTTCACAATTAGCCCTTGTGTAGTATGTAGTACACGAAGAGTCAACATTAGGGCAGAGTGAGGAAATAAGGTAATTTTACATACTTGGCAGCAGCAGTACTGGCAAAGATCAGGACAAAAATCTGTTGTGTTTTTTTTTCACTCTAACTGTGGTAAAGAACTGAGTCAACCATTTCTTTTCCCCTAACCCCTTTATCTGTCTACTCCTGAACCAAGCAACAGGTTGTAAAATATGCATACCATTTGGCAGATGACAGCATTTGGCATTTTATTGTATGAGAAATTTCTTGAAACAAAAATAGCTAGACAAAGTTATTTTATTATAGAGTATATAATTATTCAGTTCACATTAAATTAAAAATAATATCTAAGCAGATATATAAAGTAATGTTCATATACTTTAGGGGGATAAACTATCAATATGAGGCAAATACAATATTTATTTGGGTTCATAATTATTATGAGAGCTAATGATGAGTATTAAAATCTATAGCTCTCTGCTGGTTAAAATGGTCAATTAGGGATGCCAAGATGGCTCAGTGGATTAAGTGTTGCTCACTCTGCAGCCCCAGAGACCAAGGACAGAATTCTGACCCCAGCCCGTGCGGACCCATATGCTGAACTGGGGTGTGCTTTCTGTGCGGGAGGCCCCCAGTTTGGTTCTTGCCCCCCCCCCTACATTTGACTCCTGGCTCAAGGGGGTGTACCTCCCATGAGAAAGGCTCCTGGCCCAGTTCCCGCCCTGTGTGGACCCTGCCACCTGTGTGGAATGAAACCATGTTGAAAACTGATGATGTACAACTATGGAGACTGCTCTGGGCCTCCCCCTTCTGTCTGTCTCTGTCAAAACAATAAAATAAATCTTTAAAACAATACTCAGTTAAAAGTATCTTTATAATACTGATTCACTCTTCAGAGCAGGCAAAGTTACCTATACCAAAAAGGACATTTATAACCAAAACAGGAGGTACCTTGTTCTTGCCCTCGGATCATTCCTTTTTTTTTTTTTTTAAGATTTATTTTTATTGACAGAGAAAGAGAGAGAGAGAGAAGTGGGGAGGACTCAGAGTAGTCTCCATAGTTGTACATCATTAGCTGTGACATGGTTTCATTCCACACAGGTGAATGTAGGGCCATGTGTGGAACGAGAACTGAACTGGGGGCCTCCCACATGGGAGGTAAGAACCTTCACCATTAAGCCTTCCGAGTGGTTACCAGTTGTACCACGATTCAGCATATGGGGTTGCATAGGTCGGGGCTGGGATTCGATTCCCAGACCTCACCATTTTGAGGCAAGCGCTCAACTACTGAGCTATCCCACCATCCTTTGTTCATTCTTGTTCAGGTTGTTTGTTTATATCACATGTAAATGATTTTTAGGTTTTCTGATTCAGACTCTCTCTAGTACCTCATGCTGCCCATTACTATTTTTAATCTGGATCCCTGAGCACCTGAGCACCTTCAGCTTGTCTCACCATGACTAACTTGCATCTATGTTCATAGTCACCCTTGTTTGGCTGACTCAAACTCATTATCTTAGGAGTCTTCTTTTTTTTTTTGGTTGGATAGAATATCTTGGATGTCAACACAGGTTCTTCCTGACTGAATTCATGATACCTTTGGTCCCTGTCTACATGAGCTATTTAAGACATGCTCTGTACGTCACTGTTGTTTTCACATCCTGCTGGGCTTCTCACTTCCTTGGTGATTCAGCCGTGAAGTGACAGGGGAGTTGAAGATGAGACTGGTTTGGGGAATGGAGTGTTGGATCAAGAGTAAGGCCAGAGAGTTGTTCTGTAGTATAAAGGAAGGAAGGAAGGCGTAACTTGCCAAAAAATGAATAAATACATCTGGGAAAGTATTAGGACAAAGATCAAGACTGTTTAAAATGAGAATAAGGTCAGGGGTAACAATGTGTCTGATGCTTGGAGATCAATCCATAGCGATAAGGCAAGCAAGACCTGATGTTTAGTAATCATTGTAAGAGTTTTTATCTCACATACCTTTTTTCAAACCTTTGTCAGAGTATTAGTTTCAGTTTAATAATATGAATCCATTTGTAATGGAAGAACATGCAGGAGAAAGCTGTTTTCGGGGAAAGTAGGATGCAAAGCAAAGCCAAACAAAAATGAAAGAAGATAACAAACTAGTTCCTGAAATCTGAAGCAGTTTTGTTTTTGCCCTAGTCAGCTATGTATCTAATGTTCCTTATGTGCCTTCTAAATATGGACAGACTACTAGTAGAGTTTGGGGAGACATCGAATATAAGATTAAGGAATTGGTGATAGAGAGGTGGGCGGTCATTACCTGTGTGGGGGAGTTTTTCTGAAGTTAGAATTCTCAATTCCTGATTTTCCACTCCCACTCCTATTCTCCCTAAGTATATTATTTTAATAGTTAAACTCCATTATGGTAGATGATTCTAATTGCTGTTGTATATTCCATGCAGGGTAAATTCAAATACCTTCTGGCTAGTTATGCCTCCACTTCATGATCACCCACTTCATGTGCGTGTGATCACACACATTTCAGAACATAAAGGAATGACAATGTTACTATAGGAATATACCTTAATCTGCTTTAATTTACAAAGGAAAAGGAATTTATTTTTAAACTTTGGTACTTTAATGATTATTACAAACAGATTACATGAAACTATATCTCAGAATGGTCATGATACATTCTTAGTACTTAATGAGTGTAATTTAGTTACACTCATTAAAAACTTTGTTTTGATTCATCATTATCAGAAACTTCAGAGAGATGAAATCTAAAAAACATTGTCTTATTTTGTGAGCTGATTCTTCTCAACCCAAATCTAATCTGTTTACCAGCAGTGTTGATTTTCTTTACGCAGCACCTTTTCTTACCTGTGCATTGTTACTTCAACTCTTCTAGTTCAGGCCTTCATTAGGTTTGACATCTATGCTCTCTTTTTAGCCTCTCTACATCTCCTCCTCCCCCCCCCCCACCAATTCATTCTCTATCTTAGTGTCAGAGTAATCTTTTAAGATCTTTTAAAATCTTTTAAGTAATCTTTTAAGAGCCCAGTCCTGACTGTGTTGCTCTTCTGCTTAAGAATTGTCAAGTCCTTGATCTGCCAAGCACAGTTTTCAGCTTTCCTGCCAAATTATGTTTTCAATGATCTCTCCTGTTTTTCTCTTCTACCATTGTGCCCTAAACAAATGGGTATAATGGCTGGCCTGAGCACACAGAGTCTCTGCCTCATCTTATATGGTTCCTTTTGCACTGGATACCAGGACTTGTGGCTCAAAAGCTAACCAATTCCTCTGTCATTCCAAACAAACCTAAACCATGACCAAAAGATAGAACAAAAAATATTTTTGAAGACTCCATAGAAAGAAATTTTAAATATACTTTAGTAACTTAGTAAAATGTTGAGCAACCTATATATTTATAATTTGCATGCTCAGATATTAGAATAGCTAATGTATTTACATTGTATATATTCTTTTAATTTAGATAATGGAGAGAGTTGCTGTAATCCTCAAAGTACTACATTATTTTCTTCAATCATAGGACTGGGCCTTATATGTAATATATGTCAAGAAGTTGTGACTATTCAGTTAACTTTATAATTGTAATGGCATTCAAAGATGCCTTTGTACCTTGTTTTTTACTCTATGTGTAAGTTTTTTCTTACCATATTCACACATTCCTTTTATTAAAAATTTTTTTTTGTTTACTAGATGACTATTTTCTCAGGTGCCAGTGTGTCAGTATAATAGAAAATCATATAGCTTATTAGAATAATCTTTCAATAAATATTTGCGTAGTAAATGAATAAGTCAATATGTGAGTAAAGGAAAGATACCTCAAAATGAGCTTTATGAGTAGAACTATATAAATTATATGATAACAAATGAAAAATTAAGAAAATTAAAAATAAGGATTCTGATGAAGGGACTATTAATTTCATACACATAGTCATTACTTGTATAATGCTTTACTTTGCCAAAGATCATAAAATACTTAGTAATAAACTATGACCCTTTTTAACCCCTGCAAATTAATATTCCCTGAAATCTTAGTGTAAGAGTAAATCATAAAGGAGCTGAAGAATATTATACAGCAAATCTAAAAAATAAGGTGTTTGACCCGATACCACATGAAAACATGTCAACAGGATTCCATACAAAGAATACCTCACAGTCTAGTTTTGATTTTCTTTCAAACCTAAACATACCTCCTTGGTATTAACTGCATATTGATTTTGAAAGGCAATATGGAGTTACAAAATACATGTGATGAGTTGAAATAAATAAGACTCTAGCTATATATCATCTGTTCTCTGTGGGAGAGAAATTCATAAATCATAGAAGTGCCTTGAAGTGCAGGTTTTATGATAAGATGGCAAAAAAGATTTTTTTCCCTGTTGAATAGGTTTAGGAGACTTATGAATTTAAATTCCACCACCCCAAAAACAAAATTAACCTTTGTTAACCCCTGCCCCCCTTTTTGAAGAGGGGTGTGAATGTATTATTTTGTAAGAGTTTAATTTCCAAGCCTTACTGAAGTTTTTTATTATTTAAGTTCTTAATGATATTAACATGATTGTTAGAAGAGGGAAGTAGGAAATGGGTATTAATTATAGAAGGATATGGATAAAATAATATTTGAAATATCAGGATATCAGTCTGAAGAGTAGATATTGAAGAACTCCAAAAGGGAGATGTTAATATGATTAGGATTCAAATCCTGGCACTTATTAGCTGTGTGATTCTGGGCAAGATGCTTAACTATTCTTTGCCTCAATCCCCCCATTTATAAGTTAGGAATGACAATAATAGGACCCTGGCAGGGGTATATTAAGAATTCTACAAGATAAAATCTGTGTCTGGTACTTTTCATTAATGGCTGAGACAGATATTTGTTACTGGACCACTTTTCATATCACAGTAGTATTATCTTGACATATTTAATTACTTTTAGAAATATGCTATGATTCTCAATTTTAAAAATACTCCAGAGCTTTGATATTTAGTCTCCTTAGTGGATTTAAACAATTTTTGTTTACTAGTCACCTATTCTCTCAGGTGCTTCAGTGCGCCGGACAGTACAGTGGAAGTTGAATTAAGATCGAGGCTATACCCTACTTAAGGAGCTGACAGGCTAATGGCAGCACCAGAACACGGAAATTCACAATTGCTGTAATAGAATGAACAATATGTGGTAGAAACACATTCAGTTTCTCCCAAGAAATCCAGTAAACAGCTTTCCAGTGAAGGGCTTCCATGAGAACTATGAGTGAGCTTAGGTCCCCAGAGCCTCTGCAGGGATGGACAAGCCCAAGACACCTCTAGAAACTCATGTACAGTTTTTTTGTATATTTTTTTTGTGTGGTTTTGTTTGTTTGTTTGTTTGTTTTTTGAATGTGATCTTATGGAGTTTCCAAACTGCTTTGCAAAACATGTCTATGCGGTAATGCCCGGGCAGTAAGTGGAGCTAAAGAGGATGACACAAGCAGTGGTCAAAGCCACAGTTTCCTTGTCATGACCATCTCTTCTTCCAGTGGCCCATCAAATGCTACATCGTGGCTTTGGCTGGGAATTCTTCTACATCACCTTCTCTCCTTGTTCATGAGTCAGATCTTCTGCACCAGTTATCCAGGAAGAGCTTAGGAAAGCTCTCTCTGCAGCCATACTTTGCTATGCAATCCCTACAGGTATGCTGAAGATCTCTCTAGGCACTGGGGATAGACCAAGAATGGAATCAATGTCTGGTCTCTCTGAGCTAGTATTCCAGTGGGGTGAGGGATGGTAGAAACATAAGCAAACAAACAACGTGAACTGAGGTCCAGGCAAGTGCTATGAAGAAAAGTCAAGCGATGTTAAAAGACAGAGAATGCCTGGAGTTGCTGTTTTAGAAAGGGTGGTTAGTTAGAGCCTTTGTAAGGAGATGACATTTGAACAGGGACTTGAGCAAATAGGGTTAAACAAGCCTTGCAAAAGTTAGAAGAAAGAGACTTACTGACAGTTAATGGTAGATACCAATGCCCCAGGCTATTGTAAAAGAAAATGATAATGAGGTCAATATGGTCTCAGTAGAGTGATTTGAAATGAGTGGTTTGAAATAAATTGGGAGAGGTAGATGGGACAATCATAGCAGTATTTGAAGGAGCATTTAAAGTAGGGGAGCTGCATAACCCAGTTTACATTTCAGCTGATGTGTGGAAAATAGTCTCAATGGGGAGTTAAATGCAAGCCAAAGGCAGGGAGACTTTCTGGTTAGTTTTCCCCCAGATTTTGAAGTTGCTTTTGAAGACCTGAGACTTTCACGCCATTAGATTTTGGAAGATGGTGCTTGGCTTACTGTTAAGTCAGGAGGCTACCTTCCTGTTAATGGAGTTTTTCCATGCCATCTCCTTGGGCATTTTTTTTTTAAATTTATTTTTATTGTTTTTTTGACAGAGAGAGACAGAGAGAAGGGGAAGGGCCCAGAGCAGTCTCCACAGTTGACAGCATTAGTTTTCCATACAGATTCACTCCACAGGTGGGCACAGGGCTGCACAGGGCAGGAACTGGGCCGGGAGCCTCCCACATAGGCGCTGGCAAGAACTGAACTGGGGGCACACCCCAGTTCAGAATATGGGTCTACATGGGCTGTGGCTGGGATTCAATCCTCAGGCTCCGGGACTGCAAAGCAAGTGCTTACCCCGCTGAGCCATCTCAGCTTCCCCTCCTTGGACATTTTTGCACCTCAGTTGTAACCCAGTTGTGTTTTCTCATCTTGTTAATAAGCACTTCTGCAGACTTTGCTATAATTCAGAACCCTCCTTTATCTCTACCTCACCTTCAAGATTATTTTCATTATTTTTTAGGATGTTGACTCTCCTGCCACTCTATCATTTAACTGTGTCAAATTATGAGGCTTGTATCATCAAAAGTATAACCTACATGTAAGCTGTGTGTAAGAGAACTTACTGTTCTTTGATGTGAAAATTTAATTTGTTGAAAATATTAAACTGCAAAACATACCACTTTTAAAATATTGTCAATATAGTTGATGTTACATATTCTGCAGTATTTTTCTTCTCCTAGTTTGTTATGTTTATTTTATTCAACAGATACTATTGAGTACAGTAGGCACTATTCTAGTTGCTGAACCTGCACGTTATATGGTGGTGTCACTGTGGTCAATGGATAATCATTTTAAGGAAAAGACTTGGGATAATACATGAATATTTCCTGAGGTTTTGGTTACTGAATCATATATACAGTTAACTCTGAATAAGACAAGTTTGAACTTCATAGGTCCACTTACATGCAACATTTTTTCAGTAAATACCTGTACTGTTTTTGATCTTTGGTTGGGAGTTTGTGGATGTAGAGGGCTATTGTATGCAATGATTCACACCATTTTATATGGAGGACTTGAGCATTCACAGATTTTGGTGTACGTGGGGTCCTAGAACCAATCCCCCGTGGGAAAATTGTCACAGCTCACTTTGGGGAGAGTCAAAGGTTATATGGGTATCTTCCACTGTGCAGTGATTGGTGCCCCAACTCCTGCACTGTTCAAGGGTCAAATGTATATTAATGAGTATATTAATGTGTGTATGTGTCTTTTTGTGTGTGCTTATATTTGTATATATTACACATGTGGGTGTACATCTTGTGATAAGATAGTTATCTCTATTTATTTATTTATTTATTTGTTTAATTTACTTATTATCTCTTTGTGCTAATCATTTCCCAAACATGATTTAAGCCCCTCAGTATTCATGCAATATGTAGGTATTATTCACATTGTAAAGATTAAGAGACTATGTGGTTAAGTTGCCCAAGTTCAGGAAATGAACAAGTCGAAGAACCAGGATTCAAGTTCAGGTCAATGTGACTCTAAAGCCCACACCAACTCTCCCAAACAGAATGTTTTGGGGGCAAATAAATTTACTTCTATGAAAAGCAGAGCCAAGGTTTATAAGTCTTTGCCATCGTAATCACATTTCTTCTAAATTGTTTAGTATTTCTCCAGGGCTCCTCCGTAAATGGAGGGTATTGGAGGGTATTTCATTTTAGCTGAACACATATAGAGATTTATATCAGTGACTTTTTTTTTTTTGGTAATGTTCATCACTAATCTCCATTTTCTTCTTTTTGTTAGTCTGTTGCTTCCCTATAAATAAAATGATACAAAAAAGCTGATATACCACATTCAAGGAAACAATCCTCATGTTTTTATAAGCTTTTGTAAAACTGTAGTGATCATGGTGAAAAATGTCCTGCCTGGTAATATAGTGAACAGATGAGCTCACCCTTGGTATGCAAAGCTGCCGAATTAGCTGGTTAAACAGGCTGCTGAGATAATTACATTGTCTGTTTTGTGACACATTACACCGGTGTACTTGGGATTAACCTGTTCTCTTGTGTCTACTTCTGATCAGTGTTTTTAGACAGCCTTTTATCTGATGAAGGAGCATAGACTTCAAAAGAGAAAGGGTGTGGGTGAAAAGAAAGGGCCCACATAAAGCTGAAGAAGTTAAATTTTGTATTTAAATTATTGAACATATATCCTTTATTTCCAATAACTTTAGTTGCTCTCTAGAGACCTCTACTGGAAATGGTTGGTATAGACTTTTCCCCCCACTCCATTGTGGTTTACAGTGGCTATTATATAAAAAATTCAGTAACTAATAAAAAAAAAGCATATCAATGTCATGTCATGCACAGAGCACATTAGTTATAAAACTGTACTCAAGACAGAACTACTGGGCTTTTAAAAGTTTCAAAGGGCATTCCAATGCTAGAAATACACTGCAATAATCAATCAGCACACATTTATACTTTTATTAAAAGTCTACTATGTGTTTAGCAATTATAAAACTTAGCTTGTTTGTTTACTGTTTTTATATTGTTTGAATGCCATTGAAGTTGAATTATGTATTTTGAAATTAAATTTCACATATTATAAAACAACAACAAAAACCCTTTAAAGATTTTTAAGGGCCTTTAGTTCCATATCATTACTATTCTGAAAAGGAAAAATTACTTAGACCTTCTGATTATGTGGGAATGTAGTGCACATAAGATTTCATCATCAGTGATTATTTAGATAGGGAACAATTAAGAGACTAAATAGAAAAACCTACTCATTAACAGCCCCTGGAAACTCAAATTGAATTAAACCAACTATTGAGCCTCTGGCTACAAGGAAATGCAATTTAAAGCAGGTGTAGTAGATTTTAACAACTAAAATTTGTTTGTCACACTGTACCAAAGACAATATTAGTTAAATGGGGCAAGAAATTTCCCTTAATCTTAATGAACATCAAATTTAATTTCTGCTGTCCATTTTTTTTTCCCCCTAAAATATTTGGGCTTGAATTGATAGGCCAGCCTTCAAATGAGGTTCTTTCAAACAAGTATACAAGGTTTTGGGATGAAGTTTGACTCGGTTGAATCTATATCTTTTGTCTACTTTCAATTTAAGAGGACTTAAAAATATATTATTATATTTCCTCCCTATGAAAGTGTCCACAATATAATGTCACATGCAAAGGCTGTGCTAACTTTAGTTGCCAATCTATATAGAAATATTAGATCACATGTTGACATGGGACCTCATTTAAAAGTAATGTGTTCTCTTGATAATTAAAAAAAGCATCCTCTTCAAGACAAATAAAATCTTATGTTCATCATTTTCGTCTGTGTCAATTCTACTGGTTGTAGATCTGTCTAGCTTTATTTTTACTACTTAAATGCAGATAAAAGTGAGAAAATAAGATTATGTTTTCATATCTTAGATAATACACAAGATTTTTGAAATGTGCATCATTATGACCTGAATCTTAATGTTGCTTACTGCTTATCATTTTACCATTAATGAACTTCATAATAAAACAAAAGTGACTAAAATAACCTTATATGATAAAGTTATTTTCCAGTCAATTTAGGAAGAGGTGTTTTGTTTTTTCCTTAATACATTTTCAAAAATGTTTTTCATGGAATAACCATGAATTATAACCATAGCCTAATTAGTACTTTGGCATTGTGTCAGACACCAGAACTAAAAGAAATTAAAATATGTTCCCTTTTCCAAACTTTTTTCTTTGATTTAATTTGTTTTTATGTTTATGCTCAATTATTAGTGTACTTACAGCATTGATGCCTATATTTTATTAATCCAGTGTGTACAAGTACAAATGATAATCTTATGAAAGTGGATACAAGTACAAATGATAGTTGTATGAAGCAGGTATTGTGGACCAGCAATATGCTAAAGAATTTACATATATAATCTCATTTAATACATTTAATGATCTAGTTAGATGGTGATTATTAAACTCATTTTACCAATGAAGATACGTGGCTTAGAGAAATGAGATAACTTACTGAAATTAGGATGGCTCAAGAGTGGTAGATACCTAGATTCAAACCCAGATTTCTGTTTAGTATGAAGTCCATCCAACTTGAGCACTATTTTATACTATATCTGAAAAAATACACAGTAGTTAGTATACTATTTATAGGCTGAATATTTTGGAAGTTGGATAACTTTTTGTATGTATGTCTCAAAAAGAGAAGAGACTGTTATTCAGAGTTGTATGGCCAAGATGGGAACTCAAGGTTCCTATCTCTGAAGCCCTTGACTTTTCCAACATAATGGTGGTGGTGATGCTGGTATCACAGATTCAAGTGCCTCTAGGAACTAGGTACAATTTCTACAACACAAAAAAGTATACAGAGCAGTTTGGGGGAAAATATTGTGGTGGATGACGTTGAAATAAAATTAGCTTGTGTTTTACTCTGACTGTACCACTTCATTAGGTATGTGACCAAGAAAGCATATAATATTTCTGAAATTCTATATTCTCATCTCAAAAATGGGGATAGTAATACATAAAAATGGGGATAAAAAAGGGGAGTAACTGTGATAATTAAGTATCACACTAAAGTGCCTGGTATAAGAAAAGTACAGGGGAAGCCGGGATGGCTCAGTGGGTTAAGTGCTGACTTTGCAGCGCCAGGGACCAAGGATCGAATCCTGACTCTGGCCCGTGTGGACCCATATGCTGAACTGGGGAGTGCCCCTAGTTCAGTTCTCTCTCTGTCTCTGTATCTCTCTCTCTCTCTCTGTCAAAACAAACAAACAAAAATAAGAAAAGTACAAAGTAGGTTCCCTTCTTATCCTTCTCTCAGAATAAATTTTTGGAAACTTGATGTGTATACATGATGCAATTAGACACGAACAATCAAAGAATACTACAAAAACTGTGCTTAATAAGGTGCAGCCCTGAACTGCAATAAAAGTTCTGCCAATATAGAATGAAATTTCAAGGAAGTATTCAGGAGAAAATGGGGCTTGAGATTAACCTTGAAAGATGGGAGGAGAATTTATATAATTTGAAAGAAAGGAATCATTTTTTTTTAAGGAGGACAATGCTAGTTCATTTTCTTTGGAGTAATAAAAGTCCAATCCAGTTAGAAGAATACCATTACAATGAAAAGCTTTAATGAGATTTTACACCCTAGCAGATGACCCATTTATTTAAATATCACACAGTATTCAATACTACAGAGTTCCTTGATAACATGACAATTTACTCCATTTCTGGCAATTGGGTGTAATTTAATCAGCACAGAAATTGAGGACACTTTACTTGCAGTCAGCATATTGCCTCTTGAGTTAGCGTTCTCTACTGGGCCCAAGAGTACTGCTGGTCCTTGGCCTTCTTTCCCAGAAGGGTGTTTCTGAGCTTTTACTGCCCCAAAGTGGTCTTAGACCACTTTTACATGAAGATCATGAAGTAGTTCACCCTGCTTACTCTGTTAGCCTTTACCTTAATCTCTGCAGAGTCAAAGTTACTTTCATTCTAATTTTATCCATAGTTAATTTATCCATAGTTAATATGATTTAATTTGCTCACAAAATCTTTTGTGAGTCACTAACAGAATAAGTGGAACAATAGTAAATCTGTCATGTATATTACAATCTGGGCACTTTCATAAACTCTTGGTAAGATCATAAGTAGTGGTGGCCTTTTTGGAGGGAAGTATGTCAGTAACTAAATTTATACACTCTTTGATTCAGCATTCTTTTTCTAGAATGTTACACTATAGATATACTTACAAAATGTCTATGGGGTGGGGGTGGGGGACCATAAATAAGCTAAACATCAATTAAGATGAAAATTGTTGAAATAGTTGAAATATGTATATTTATATGGTGAACTATTATACAGCTATTAAATGAATTAGATTTATAAGATTAACAGTAATCTTTCCTGTTAATATGGAAAGACTGCTAACATATATTAAGCAGAAAGAAAAGAACATTCAGAACAGCATGTACTCATTTAGATAGCCAATTGAACCAGCAATATTTACTGAAAGAGCATTTTTCTCCAGCTTCTTTACAGTGCCACTTTTGTCCTAAATCAAGGTTGAACGTTCTCATATACGTAGCTGTTTCCAGACTCACTTTTCTGTTTCATTAATTCAATTGTCTATCTTATGCCAATACTACATTTACATTGTCTTAAGTAGCATAGCTTTATAATAAGTCTTGGTTTACAGTATTAATTTCTCTCTACTCCTTCTAGATTACCTTTGACATTATTGGCTCTTTGTATTTCCATAAAAATTTGATATTCAGTTGATTTCAACCACACACATAAAGCTGATTCATTTTAAACTTGTATTGAAGTGAATCTAGTCATCAGCAATGGGGGAGAATTGACACCCTAATAACACTGAGTCTATGTTACTATGACCATGGCATATCGTTCCATTTATTTAGGTCTTTTAAAATTTCTATCAATAGTGGTTTATGGTTGTCTGAGAACAGGTCTTTTTATAAATGTCATTAGATTTATTCCTATAGTTTATATTTCATATGTAATTGTAAATGTTATTTTTAATACAGGCTAATAAGCAATCTTTACTAATTTATGGAGAAACATCTGATCTTTGAAAAACATCATTAAAAAACTAAGAAAACCTCCATGTAACAATGCAAGTATAAACAAGATCCTAAAAAAAAATAACAAATGATAGACAAAACAGTTTTTTAAATGGGCAAGATACATGAAAGGTAACTCCTGAAAGGATATCCAAAGGTCCAACAAATACATATATAAAAAATAGTCACTAGGGACAAGGGCATTGAAATAACAATTAGATACCTCTATACACCCAACATAATGAGCTAACATTAAAAAAATCAAAATTATTACTGTGGAAGAAGATGTAGAACCATCAGAACTCACAGTAACAACTGCTGGAAGTCAAGTTTGGGAGCCAAAATCATCTATGATACTGAGAAACTGCTATTATCTCCTAATGTTGAGTGTAATAAATGGTATGACCCACAATTATACCTCTATGTAAAAACCCAACAGTAATTCAAAATATGTGCATCAAAAACTTGAATGAAATGTTTATAGCAGCAATATACTTAAATAGTTCAAACCTGAAAATAACCCAAATGTCCATCAACAGTAGGATGGGTACATAAATGGTGATATTTTAAAATATCAGAATATAGTATATTCTATATACATCTTGTCTATGTATTTGAAGTTTAACAGTAATAAAATACATAAACTATTACTATATGCAATATCATGGATACATTTTACAAACATATGTTGAATGTAAATAGCCCGACACACAAAAATGCGTATTGTATGATCCTATGTATCCAGGCAAGTTTATGGTGTTAGGATTCAGAATAAGAGTTATCTTTAAGGAGGAAGAAGAAAGTTGTGCTTAGGAGATGGCATAAGAACTGGTTACTGGGATGCTTATAATATTTCAATTGTGAATCTGGGTCTATATACATAGGTTTGTTCACTTTATCAAAATTTATCAGCTGTCTATTTACAAAGTGTGCGTTTTTCTCTATACATGTTATAGTTCAATAAAAAATTTCTAAACATGCCATAGAAAATGGAGCTTTTCTGGATACATAAAAATAAACTTTTAAAAAATTAATTTATTTTATTGTTTGAGAGAAGGTGAGAGAGACAGACAGAGAGAAAGTGGGAGGGCTAAGAGCAGTCTCCACAGTTGTACGTCATTAGTTGTGACATGGTTTCATTTCACACAGGTGGATGTAGGGCCAGGTGGGATGGGAACTAAACTGTGGGCCTCCTAAATGTGAGGTGAGAACCTTCACACACCCCCATCCCCCGCACTATCCTAGTGGTTACTAGTTGCATGGCAGATTAGCATATGGGGTTTGCATGGGCTAGGGCCAGGATTCAATTCCTGGACTTTGTGGTTTCAAGGCAAGTGCTCAACTTGTTGAGCTATCGCAGCATCCCCAAATTTATGGTTTTTATAATGAGTGGGATTAGAGATTTGGAGAAAATAAAGTTTTAATTTTAGAACTTCTTTATTATTTTACCCACTAGCACATATTGTTTGTATAATTTTTAAACATTAAAAATTTTTAAATATATGCAAAAATATCTAGGTAATCCATTGTATGTAATAGAATTTTATCACTTGGATGGACTGGACTAGATTTTCAATAATGTGGTTAATTTTCAAATGATGTACCTTGTTAAAATTCACATAGTAATAAATATAATAATTATGAGGGTGTCCTGAAAGTATCCAACCATGCAAAATGAAAAATATTGCTGGATTTTTTTCAGACATCCCTCAGGTGTTACCTAAAAATATTCAGATTAGACCAGTTTCTGGATTTAGAGTATACTTCTAATTTCGCTACACCTAGAATCTTTTTAAAAATGCAACAAATATGCTTAATCGTTTAGTGATTTTGATTGTGTCTGTAACCTAAGATCTTATTTACCAAAACACTGGAAATTTATAATTTTGCTTCTAATCTTGGAGGTAGAAAGAGCTTGAATTGTATTTATTTATTTATCTTTTATTTATTAAATTTGTTGGGGTGACATTGGTTAATAAAATTATATAGGTTTCAAGTGTACATTTCTATAGTACATCATCTATGTGTTGCATTTTATGTTCATCACCCAGGTCAATTCTCCTATTACCATATGTTTGACCCCCCTCCCTCCTCTACTACCCTTTGCTCTTACCCTCTAGTAACCACTAAACTGTTGTCTCTGTCTATGAGTTTTTGTTTCTTTTATTACCCTTTGTTGCTTTCAGTTTTATATCCCATACATGAGTGAAATCAAATGTTTCTTGACTTTCTTTGTCTTATTTCGCTTAGCAAGAGCTTGAATTATGGAATATAAAAAGTGTATGAACTTATATATTATTGCTTCAGTTACTACCTGTTTAATCTTGAAAAGATTTCTTAAAACTCCTTGAACTTAAGTTTCTCTGTCTGTAAAATAGGGGTAATCATTCCCATCTTATAGCCTTACTCTGCAAATTTAGTAAATATATTTCAAATGCCTTGCATTATGTTATGGAAAGGATATAATAAATAGTAACCCCATTTGGGATCAATAGATCTTACGCAATATAGCTAGTATTTTATTATCTCCTAATTTTTATCCAAATATTTTTTAAAGTTAATGATAAAAAAAAGAGTAGATCTTAAAAGTTCTCAGTACAAGAAAAATAAAGCTGTAACTATGTATGGCAATGTATGTTAACTAGACTTGCTGTGGTGATCATTTTACAATATATACATATACTGAATCATTATGTTTTATATCTGTAACTAATATAGTTATATATCAGTTATATCTAAATCAAAAACACTTATAAAATCATTATCTTTCTATGTTCTTTTGATTTAAACTCTAGTCTTCTATAAATTCATCATACCATTTGTAAATAAATAATTCTATGGGTCAATTTTTATAGTAAAATCACGGGGGCATAGATACGAGAAATTTAAGTTGGATCCAAATTAATATACAAATTGCTGTGAAAAACAGATCAGATATTTGTGACCTCCAATAAAGTCACAAATCTTTATAAAGTTTTTGTGAATAGACCATCTAATATCTTTTGGTGGTATACATAGCACATCATCTACAGTTTTTAAATGATAAACTTTTGGTGGATATCAGTAAAGCTATAGCCCCAAGCAACTCTAAAGCTAACAATAGCCACCAGCAGAAGGCAATAGTGATTACCAACAAAGTGTCGTAACTCAAGTGCACCTATGTGTATCTTAGTGCAAATGTGTTTTAATATTATAACTTTGTTAAAATATTTGAGGAAAATATGAGTCTGTTGCTTTCATCCTAAAATTTGGCCTTAGAAAATTTGTCATTCTTCATATGCTGAATGGACAAACAAAAATAACCCAAAATTTGAATACTCAAAAAGACCTTAAGTACTCTTTTAGTATATCAACTATTTCCTAATAAGTAAATTTTAATTCAGATGATGTCAATGTAGTTACAAGGATAATTCAATTATGGAGAGATTAAGTGGACTTATAAAGTTGTTCTTACTAGCATGTTAATTTTCCCATCTGAGTATTGGATTTTATTGTCATTAACCCCTTGATATGCCAATTAAATGAAATTGGAAGTGAGCAAAAGGATACTATTTATTTTTTAACTTAATGTTTGTGGATGCATTATCCAGTATTGGATTCACATAATTTATAAATTTCAAATATGGCACATTTGGTAGCTATAAATTGTATGTACCACAGAAATCCTTTGAATTTCATCAGTGACTTGTCTAGGGAGACATCATTATTTGGAGTATGTGATTGTTGAAACTTATTCAAATAGTTGACTGTATTTTACATTTTTCATATTGTCTTCTTACATACAGTTTTATTATCCACGAAGTGAAGAAAATATGATGTAGCCAATAAATGTTTGCAAAGCATAGTTTTTAAAATACCAGTGTCTCTAATATTGCCCTTTTTTGACCAGGGCACATCTATTTTACATTTTTGTACTTGTAACAGTTTGAAACATAAGGAAAGGTACGGTTTCATTTCATCACTTATTATTGGAAACCATTCTTCATTCTTCTTTGGGTTCTGATCCTTCTATCTTTTGACTTCATATCTGTTTGATTATGTGGTTGTTTCAAAAAAATCTTCACTTAGCACGTGTTTCAAAACACAAGAGGTGTATTTGATCCTAGTTTTCAGAAAACTAAAGCATTTATACCACAATTTGGGTAAATGGTTTTATATTTGAAATATTTTCTTTCTCTTTCCAATTCTATTCTTCAACTCCTACATTACAATAATTACTGCTTGATATAGATAAAGGTCTTGAACATTTACTACCATTACATTGGCTAGGGCTACCTTTCACTTGAATTTGAATCTTCTGTTGAAGAGTTAGCCCTTTGAATTCAGTATTCATGAATTCAGAATTCCTGAAACTTCATGAAAAATCCATCAGTCTCACTGTTTTCATTCAGATATCCAATTTGGCTTTCCGTGTAATTTTTGTACAAATTCAGTGTAATTTTTGTACAGATCTATTAAAGGTATTATTTCTACAGTTCACACCTTAACACTGAAGATATATAATTATTTCTTGATAATAATTGCATTGCAATTGCACTCAAAGAAAATTAAATCTGCTCCTATCTCAGAGATATCAGTGTTTACAATGACTTAAAACCCCTAACATATCTGAGACATCTTTGTATGTCAAGGGGTTAATGAAATTCAACATAATATACATTGAACATAAAGAGACATGATCATTTAAATTGCTCTGTCACAACCTCACAGAAATATGTAGACATCATTTGTCTTTAGCAAAAATAGAACCCTTTACTCTTCCTTTTTTTTTTAATGCTTTTTCTCTGGTTCAACATCAAAATCAACCATCAGTCCACAGAGTTTACACTACAAATTCTCACTTGTTTTTTTTTTTTTTTTTTTTTTCTAACGTTTTTTAATATCAGAGAGATTATTTTTTTTTTTTTTTTTTTTAAATTTATTGTTAAATTTGATGAGGTTACATTGGTTGGTAACAATTAGACAGTTTACAGATGTACAAGTCCACC
>PVKE010024218.1:0-23981 GCA_004027555.1 Craseonycteris thonglongyai | reverse complement strand
GATGGGTAGTTGTTGTCTTTGTTTTTTCTTTTCCTTCAAAATTCCCCTGTACAAGGACATAACCCCGTCAACGCGATGGCTGAACTCGACAGCTCGAACCATATTGTCGTCAATGTCTTGTGCAAATTGTTGCATCGCTCTTGCCATGTTGCACAATTGTTGCAGATTCTCCAGGGCAAGGCCACGCTTTTCAGTTTCTTCTTCGTCTTCCTCTTCGTTTTCTTCCTCACTTGCAGACTTTGTCATCTCAAGGAGGTCTTCATCGGTCTCTCATTGGTCGATGTCGCACCGGAAACCAATCACGCGCCTTTATGAGAGCCCGTGGGATGGACTCTGAGTCAACTCATCTCTTTGTTTGACATGCAGGGATCCTTCTCTCTCGCGCATCCACATGAAACAACGCTCCTTTCCGCAATGTGGCTGCCGACATGGTTGTATTTTTTCATTTTTATTTTTTGATGAATGTTTTGGGGAAACCCGCGAAGCACTGAAGCCGCAAAACATGAAGCGCGAAGTGGCGAGGGAACACTAATCCCTCGAGTGCCTGTACCCCCATTTTTCAGCACCTTGGTTGGCGCCTCTGGAGCTCACAGTTTACCTTTCTCCTTGGCCCCTATGATGTCTGTGTACCTAGTAACAAAATTGGCAACTACCAGGGGATATGGCTGGGAATGGTGACTCCTCCCTGTTCCCTAGGGGGGTGAGGGGGTGGGGACAGAGCCCCTCAGCCAATCCAAAGGCACAGCTGCTAGTATGTTAGCAGCTGCCAAGACCTTTTTGTCTTGGGGACTCTCCCAGCTTTCCCCTTCTGGGCATTAGCCACACTTAGCATTTAAACTGGTAGAAAAAAAAAAAAATGGTTGTTAGATCTAGAAACCGTGAGTTAATGAATCAGGACACTGTCAAACTAGAGAAGCGCCCTGGGAATCCCTTGCCTCCTGGTTCACTGGTAATTGGATAGAATTCAGTCTTCAGAAACTTTGTAAGCTTTCACTGACTCTCAGTAACTTTTCAAGGTCTTGCCCAAAAGATTAAAATAAACAATAATAATAAAAAGGCATATGAGGCTGTTACAGCCTGAGATGGAAGCAACTGAAGGGATGAAAAAAAAAAGAGGGGCACTTTCAAAAACAAGGGCCAGACTTCAAGCCAGGCCCCTCTACCTCTTTTTGTTTCAGCTTTGAGGCTACAGGGCTGCAAATAAAAATCTTGTCTGTGCAATTGCGGACACTTCTGTGTGTGTGTATGATCTCTGATATCTGTGTGTATGTTTTATATATGATGTAGTATCTCTTGCCTCCAGATGTTATTACTAAACTATAATGCTTCTAAAGGATGCAAAATGTGTTTGTAAATTTACCAATGGTAGTTCTGACTTTTGCTATTCAGTTGTCAGTAGAAATTAAGATTCTGAGGGTTATGGATGCTATTGAAAATGAAGGGGGATGATATGTGTGTTTTAAGAAGGTTTAAGCTATAGAAATGCATTTTTAAAGGAATTAAAATAAAATTTGTCATGAGAACAGTTATTTCTGATTGAGTGGAAAAGAGACAAACTACGAGGGATTGAAGAAAGTTGTAGAAGTTTTGTGAAAAGCTCTTAAGAAAGTTTATGACATGGTTAAGCTAAATAAGATTAAATATTTCTTAGATTGCTGGTCTACTACTGATACTATTGAAGTTTCTACCTGAAAAAGCAAAGATTCTATATCTCATCAAAATTATTTTCTAAGTTTTATGTTGTCTCAATTAGATCCTTGGTCAGCTAAGAAAATAAAATCTTAATAGTTAAGAACTGAGTTTTGCTAATATGTATGTAAACTTAAGTATTTCTAGACTACTAGAATTTGAAGTAAGTCAATGTAAAAAAAAAGATTAACAGTTCTTATCGAAACCTGAATAAGTTTTGGGAATTTGTTTCAATGTCTTTAGTAATCAAAACAGGGAAAATGAGGAAAGAGGAACAGTGAGACCAGAGATGAGATCAGACAAAGGCCAGATTTTTGGCCATGGTAATAAATGGGCCAAAGCCACTCCTGTAACCCCAGAAGAGGAACGCCATGTGAAGGAGCCTGCTTTGGATGCAGAAGCCCAGACCTCTGGAATAAGGAGTGCCCTACTCCTCCTAAGCAGCCGTGCCCCTGTGCAAAACCAAAAGGCACTAGAAGAGGGCTTGTTGCCTGTTCTGAAGGGAGCAGGGACCAACTCCTTCTCCACAAATGGCTGTGGTTAATGGACAAGGTCTGAGGTGCCCAGCAGCTCCCAAGAAGAAAAACACTATAATGACAAGAGAAGAAGTATGGGTGACCCTTGATGTGGCAGATAAGCCTGTTAGTTTTTTGACTAATAATAGAACCATTTACTCTGTCTCAACCGCTCACACTGGACCTATTTTATAGAACCTGCTCGATTGTAGAAAAAAATAGAGCCCCTAGATTTGGGCTGATATTCAGCTTGTTTCTTACCAATAGCTTATACTTTAGAGAAATTGTAAAACAAGACAATCAGACTTCAGAAAGTACTGTAACTCTTTAGAAAAGCTTTGTCAGAGGATCTCTAAGCTCTGCCTCCAATTGCTGCCCATTGCTTTAGACTGTGATCTCAATTCTACTCTCCTGAGCACCCTAACCACTGTCGAGCTAAAGAGTCAATAGCTGGGTTTAGTATGATCTAGATATCAAGTGGTAGGCAAAGTACAAAACCCTTATATACAGCCAACTTATTGATATGCCATCTCTTATTCTGATACCTATAATTGCGGTCCCATGGTCACCACAAAAGATAGGCATGTTTTCTCTCAGGGTCTCTATGGTGACCCCTGCAAAAGATTGTGTAATATTAACCATCGTTTTAATGTCTCAACTGATAACAACTATAAATTTCAGCTCCATAATCACAATCAGCTGTGCAAATACACATGTCAAATTGCCTAGTAGATAGTTTCTCATATACAGAAAAGGCTGTTAATTCTCATATACCAGCATACAGCACTGGGGGAATATTGTTTCCTTAGAAGATTGTTTTCATGCCCCCCAAATCCCTTCAGACTGGGTATCACAAGGAACTTACTTTAGATTCCAGCTGTAACAGCCAAGTCCGTTTGTTCAGTCCTGCTAAATATGTATCCTTGTCTCTCTTTGTAGTGCTGGCTATGAAGATTGCCTTAAATACTGAAGTTATCCGACTAGCCTACTCCATGGCAAAAGCCTTAAACACTATAGGCTGTCCATGCTATTGGACAGGCATTAGGACAGGGCAGAGAAGCAGTTCTTGAGAATAGGGCTGCCGGTGATTATCTACTTCTTCAACATAATCACAGGTGTAAAAATATTAAGGGACTATGCTGTTTTAACATCTCTGACAACTCACAGCTAATTAAAGGTAAAGTCAAACAAATTCATAATATGGTTTCCAAAATTAAGCAGAGTGAGGAATTTTTTAGTCTTGATCTCTCCTCTCTTACTTCCTGGCTTCCCAGCTTCACTGGGCTAAAAGAATCCTTTCTTATTTTTCTTTTTCATTATTATAGGTGTCATGTCATGCCGTTGCATACAATGCCTCTCTGCTTACAAGTTGCCTGCCGGCTGGCTACAACAGCTCACACACCCTGACTATAAAACAAGGGATGGCTCAGTGGGTTAAGTGCTCACTTTGCAGCGCTGGGGACTGGGGATCGAATCCCGGCCCCGGCCCGTGCGGAACCATGTGCTGAACTGGGGAGTTCCCCCAGTTCAGTTCTCTCTCTCTGTCCTAAATAAATAAATAAACAAACAAACAAATAAATAAAACATTAAAAAACAACAACAACAATAACAAAAAGGATTCAAAGCTCCCGATAGTTCTAAACACAGAACCCCAACCCGATTCGTTCACTCATCTCCTGAGCACTTTTAGATAGAGCCCTGGACAAACCCTAGCTGCTGACTCCTTCTACGCCTCTCCTCAGCATGAAGCAGCCAGAGTGGTCACCGTCCTGGTACCCTAACAGCAGTTAGGGTAATGTCTTCAGAGGGGGGAATGAGTCAGGATGGATAGAACATCACGTAAGGAGATAGGAAAATCCTCCGCGGTCATAGCAATCGTATCGGGCAGGAATGTAGTGAGCATAGAAACCAGGACAGCCAGACACTACCAAGGGTGAGATAACTGGAGACTCCCTTGTCCCTCAATAAAAACTGCTCAGGACTTTGTAATCTGCCCATTTTGAGCCATCTCTTCTTGCTTGAGGCCCAATTCCACCTCTTGGAAGTACACTTGCTCTACTTTTACTCTCAATAAACTTTTCTGCTTGCACTCCCTTTGTGTGTCCATGTCCTCATTCTTCAGGGCCGCGAGACAACAAAGCCTGTACAGAAAACACTGCATCATTGTGAGGACAATGAGTGGGCTATAGAAGAGAAGGAGAATGTTCTGGGGGAGGTAGGAGCTGCTGTGAGAGCCCAGTGAAGTCTGATAAGGTGATTCCCCACCAGTTTGCACAGATGGTCACAGCTTATCCCTGTTATCAGTGTAGATACTGAAGAGGTCCCCCTTGTACTCTCCAAAGTGCACTGGTATGAGCATGTTACATGGTCACTCTCACTTTAGGACAGCAGTCCTCAACTGTTTGGGTACCAGGGACTGGTTTTGTGGAAGCCACTTTTTCCACTGAACAGAGTGGGAAGGCTTGTTTCAGGATGATTCAAGCAAATTACATTTGTTGTGTGCTTTAGCTCTATTATTACATTGTAACATCTAATGAAATAACTATACAAATCACCATAATGCAGTCAGTGGGAAACCTAGCTTGTTCTTCTGCAACTTGATGGTCCCATCTAGATCCCTCTGTGATCCCTAGAACCCTGGCACGGGCAGTTCACAATAGAGTTCTCACTCCTGTGAAAATCTACTGCCTCCACAGATCTGACAGGAGGCGCACCTCAGCCAGTAATGCCCGCAATGAAGAGTACATACAGGTGGAGCTTCACTCGCTCACCCGCTGCTCACTGCCTGCTGTGTGCTCCAGTTTCTAACAGGCCATGGACCGGTACCGGTCTGTGACCCAGGGGGTTAGGATCCCTGCTTTAGGAGATCTGTGAAAATGTTGAAATCGTTTACAAAGTTTGTATGTCATTTTTTTCTGTGCCGTATAGGTTCATTGCTCTCACAAGATGCCCACAATGGTCCATCTCTATGATATTAAGAACCACTGTCCTTAGGAAGGGCTTGTTTTGTTTTGTTTTTAAGGAAAATAAGTCTGGCCTTTGTGTGCCGCACTGAATCCAGCTGGTGAAGTGGAGCAGGTGTTGGCAGGACGCTGTGGCGAGAGGGCCTGCACCCGGGGGGAGCTGACGGTCAAGGGTGTTGGTGAAGCTGGCAGGTGAGTAACCTAAGTGTCCATTTTACTAATACCTTCCAGATGTGGTACACAGGATTTTTTATTATGAATTATTTTATCACAAAAGTAAATAAGGGGAAGCCAGGATGGCTCAGTGGGTTAAGTGCTCACTTTGCAGTGCCTGGGATCCAGGATCGAATCCCGGCCCCGGCCCGTGTGGACCCATGTGCTGAACTGGAGAGTACCCCCAGTTCAGTTCTCTCTCTCTCTCTCTGTCAAAACCAAAAAAAAACAAACAAAAAAAGATTTTAAAAATAAAAATAATAAAAAAAAAAGTAAATAAAAGGCCATCCCAAGGCAGTATGTAGACGTTTCAGAACACAGTCTCAGGAGTTCAAATGTGATCCTGGGCGAGCTGACCTTGCTCCTTGACTGCTCACAGGAAGCGGGGAGAATGGCAGTGACTCTCCACGTAGCCCATGAGGAGTGCTCTGTAAACGCTGGTTATGATTCTCATCAGAAAACCCCTCCTTGACCTCTGGCATTCAGTTAAACAAAAGTATGCAGTGATCCAAGAGTTTGGAAGCAGAAAGGCATAGGTGATGGGTAAACAGGTGGCTTCCCTGAAATTGCCTGACAGTCATTCGGTATGTTTTTCCACCTTTTGCAGCACTAAGTTCATTGAACACTCAGGGAAAAAACAAAACAAAACAGCAACAATAAAAAAAAAAGTGATATAAACATTGGAGGCATTTAGTGTCATAGAAAAAGTGCTTCATGTTTATCAAAACATGTAGGCTAGGCTTGATTCAGGAAGCCCCACACATGAGTGAATTCAGCCTCTCACAAAGCCATCAGAACCTTACAGATATTGATAAGGAACTTACAGATATTGATAAAAAAAAAAGGATCAGCATGTTGTGTTTTACAAATATTGAAGTCAAGTGTCATTAATAGAAAGGCTGTAACACATCCCTCAAAATTAACAGGCAAGGAACCATAAAAATAAAAATCATCATCACAATCTCACAGAAATTATTGCCACATTCTGGTGAACAACTTTGTGGGCTACAGAACTTTTTCTTTTTATTCTAAGCACTTGGTTAAAACACAACTCATTACCTAAAATTGAAAGTAATCTTTGAGCACTAAGTTATAAAAACTACTGGACGTCAATACTGTGAGCAAAATCTTATCAATGAATTTTTTCTACCATTTTACAAAAAGTATAAACTAAATAACCAATAAAATTAATGTTATATCAAAAAAGGAAAATTAAAAGAAAAAAAAAAAAAAAGGAACCATCGCTAGAATTAAGTGTTTCATTAGAGTTAGAACAACGGTCACGACTTATGAAGTCCTGTATTGACCATGTGTTTCTGATGCTTTGCCATCTGGGGCCTGGCTAACTGGGTTAGCCAGTTCCTGAAGGTGCCTGCCAGCGTGCCTTTCATGTGCAAACCAGCCCGATCAGCGTCCACACCCCCAGCTACCTCCTTCATTGGGTGCTCTCACTCCCGTTCACGTATGTGCTCTAATCAACCCCAGGCCTGGCACGGACAAGTCTGGATGGCCCCTGTGTCCCAGAGCGCACTGAAATTATGCAAAGCCTGCTGTCCCTGCCTGACATGTCCCATCCACTCAGAAACCACAATAAAGGCATTTACCTGAATTTTCTACTCGTTTCTTGGGCCTCCTGCCAACCCTGCTGCTTTCCTGTGCAGCCCCCCCACCCCACCCCCACCCCCGTGGCATGGTATGCCCCCTCTTCGGGGGAACAATGAGTAACAAATTATCTTTTTAATGGCAGTTGACTTTTGATCTGTTGGCCTCCTCAAACCCGAATTTACAATAAAACCTGCATTTTAAACAAAAGTCCCAGCCTTTCAGGCACTGCTACTTCAGGTCATAGTGTAGCTTTGCTATGTTAGTGCCTTTTGTTACTCGATTTTTAGTCATCAATCATTTATTTTCCAAGGTCATAAATGTCAACCAGACAAGTTCCTTCTAGAAAATCTTTTTTTTAAGATTTATTTTTTATTGTTTGACAGAGAGACGGAGGTGGGGGGGTGGGGGGGTGGGGGGGGTGGGCAGGACCCAGAGCGGTCTCTACAGCTGTACATCATCAGTTGTGACAGTTTCATTCCACAGGTGGACGTGGGCCGGGGCAGGGCAGGAAGCAAACTGGGGGCCTCCCACCTGGGAAACAAGCCTCAGTTCAGTACATGGGTCCACATGGGCCGGGACTTGATCCTGGACCCCGTGGCTGCAAGGCAAGTACTCAACCCGCTGGGCCATCCTGGCTTCCCCTAAGAAATCTTTTTTAAGGACTAGAGAAGCCTGCGTTACTAGAGTGTAAACTCATATTCCTTTTCACTAAATCACTGCTACTTAAGCTTTAACAAAAGCTAGGACCACTTTTGGATCTTCTACATTTGTGAGCCTCCAAATTTATTCTTTTTTCTTTTTCCCAGGACTTGATGGAACCTCCCCAGGGGGCCAACTTCACAGTGGGAGGCCTTTCTCTCCATGTCCAGAATGAAGGTAACCACATCTAGCTTCCCGCAAGCTCGCTCCACCAAGGACACCATCATCACTTCGATGGAATAAGCTGTTCCTTCATGGTGTGCCCGCTATTAAGGTGAAGTTCTCTTCCGTAATTTCAGAATACTGCTGTTGAGAGGTGAGGGAAGCACAGGGTGGAGGGAAGATTTTTATTTTACAGTGGCATTTCATAAAGTAAAGGAGGCTGAGTATTTGCTGTCAGTCAGTGATTGTATCAGATTATCTTAGGACTCCCTTGGTTGCAGGTTGCAGAAGCCCAAACCTTGGACTATCTTTACATTGAAAAGAGGGACTTGGGGACCGGGTAGCAGCTGTACTGGATAGAAGAGTTAGTTGACCAGCCATCCGCAGGAAAGCAGCAGTGCTGAGGTTTCCAGGACAAAACGCTTCCAGAACTCTCATTGCCCTGTGCTTCCTTCCCTTTCATGCAGAACTGTGGCCTCTGCCCAGCCAGAAACACTCCCAATCAGTCCCTACACTGCACACCTTGCTCCGTGTCTCAGTGCTTCCTGAAGACGCCAGGACGTCACTCCTCAACCTCTCTCGAACTGGCTCTATAGCTGGGATCATGTCGACATGATGGCTCCCGCTGAAACCAGAGGGCTGACCTCAGACACACCACACACCACCCACTGTTACACCTGCCTCCAGCTGCCACCCGCACAGTCCCTGTGCCCATGAACCTCTCTTTACCTTCCAGTCAGAAAGTCCAGGAGGCCCAGCCCCGCTTCTGCCACCTCTCCCGCCCCGCTGCCTCCCAGCATCGGCCCCATGCGTCCAGCTCCGCTCACCATGCACTGGTTACTATGGTATTTTTCTTCTCTCACACTATGAGCTCAGCAAAGACAGGGAGAATGTCCTGCTCATCGGTATGGCCCAGTGCTTGACACACAGAAAGCACAGGAATAAATATCTGCCACATAGTTCAAGGGCATCATTACTGCCTCCTCAGAGAAATCTCAGGTGATTAGAAGGTGGCCATCAGCAAGCCCCTCTGCTTTTTGCAGTCTGGATTCTTCCATCAGTTCCCTATTTACTGATGGCTCCTTTCCGTCCAGCAGTAAGGGGGTTACAAAAAATAGTTCAGAGTTTTTGACCTCAGAGCTTGGAGTGTAGTTACAGAAACACAACAAACACAGAGAAAACAATTAGAAGGCAACTAAGCCCTGCTGGGAAGTGTTGACTGCAAGGAAGCCAATGACTGAGCTGAGGGCAAGGCCTGGGCAGGGGCAGGGACCTCACCTGTTAGGTTGGGCTGGGAGTGGGCAAACTAGCCAAGGGGAGCCTCCCCACTCTCCTCTCACAGGTGGGAGAGGCCTGGCACGAAATAGGTGCTCAGAAAACCACAACACTGCCTTCACTGAAACTCGGCTTCCTGTTCAAAAAACTGGAGACAGCATCCCTCCTTTTTAGGGTTCTGGGAATCACTTAGAGACCTGAGACACAATATCTAGCCGAGCTTCTGAAACAGACAGGGCCTTGGTAAATAGGTGTTAGAAAGTGATCCCCTACCACAGGTAGTGTGTACAGAGGCATGTGACATGAATCCTCATAGCCCCCTTCTTTTCAACTTTGGTTTTATCCAGCCCTCACCTTCCTGAGAAAAACATCCTGAGGAAACTAACTTGCTATTTCACGAGGTCGCTGAGTACTATGCTGTGATTATTTCTTGGTCTTTGATGTAGTTTGGCTTGTTTGGAATTTATTTTATTGTTTTAGACAGAGACAGAGAGAGACAGAGAGAGAAGGGGGGAAAGCCCAGAGCAGTCTTCATAGTTGTACATCATCAGTTTTCGAGACATGGTCTCATTCTCCACAGGTGGGCAGGGGCCACACAGGGTGGGAACTGAGCTGGGGGCCTCCCACCCAGGAGGCCCACCCCCTCAAGCCAGGGGCTGAACGGGGGTGGGGGGTGGCAAAAAGCAAACCGAGGGGCCTCCCGCATGAGAAGCACATTCCAGTTCAGCATATGGGTCCTCACAGGCCAGGGCTGGGATTCGATCCTCGGTTTCCCGGGCTGCAAAGCGAGCGCTTAACCTGCTGAGCCATCCCGGCTTCCCCTGGAATTTGTTGATATTCTCTTTTCTGGGTGTACTCCTTGATCTAATTTTTCTTTACCTTGACTTATCTGACAGACTGTAACAACGGGTTAGTAGTGAGAGGTGGCATGACACAGGGGGATTAGAGGCTTTCTCTATAGACAGCTTTGTAAACAAAGGTTGGCCAAGCCAGAGGCCATCAGACACACCATCGGCATTTGTTTTCTTTCAAAATGATACAAATTGAAGCTGTAGAAAAATGCTACTAATCCACATTGGATTGATGGAATTAGATGAAAGCAAGGGACACTTTCCCTGGAAAGACATTACAAGCAACACTGTACAATAATGTTGGGGGTTCACAGCACCCCTGAAGTGCATCGGTGAACTGGACATTCAAAATTCAAAGTGTTACAGTCAACTTCTTTAATTTCAGATTTTCCTGCTCCTACATTTAAAATAGTTGTTTAAGCAGCAGAGAGGATTAATTTTGGTCTTTATATATAAGTCCCTAAATATTAACACAATAAATCCACACTTAACTTCACTGATAAATTCTATGACTTTAAGCAAACAACATATAACAGACCAATTTTACCATAGGCTAATCGGTGTAAACAAGAGGTAAGCTCCTATGCACCTCATAATGTTATAATGAAGCAATGCTATTTGAGGACCTGCTGGACAAGCCCCAGTATTTGTCACTGTCTGGACATGTCCCCTTCTGAGGTCTCTCCCTGTGCAAAACTATCTGAGTTCCCTCCAGCCACTTTCCGCCCGGCCAGCCCACCTCCAATGGGAGTGTGGGGGGCACACTGGGCAGAGGGGCAGCTCCCCAGCAGCGTCTCACCCTTGTCTCAACAGACTGCTTTGCCGAGACTGCCTGGCTTATTGGATCTCAAAGTGTTTGAAGGGAGACTTTGGAAACCAATGATAAGCCATGCAAAACTCCAAAGCAGATGTTTAAGTGACAAACTTAGCTCTCCCCACAACACGGAACCTGTTCCTGGGTCACCCAAGAGTGGCAGTTTAAATGTCATGCTGTGCAGGGAGCACAGCACAACGCGAGTGAGGATGGAGGGGTAACAGGACAATGGTTCAGGTGTAAACTGATGAGTACCTTTCAATTCTAACACACCTGTATATGACTATTCCTGCTCATTCCATTACTGTGCTAAAGTCTTAGAATATGCTTAAACAATCTGATTAAGTTCTGAGCGCAATAAGAAGAGTAACAGTAATTTGCTTGTGGCTCAGTAAGTATTTATTCCCCTTAAATTAGAAAAACTGAAAAATTTTCAACATTGGGTAACTTATATCAGATCCTATACTTTTCATCTAAATCAACCAACTGAATCCTTAGCCTTGTTATTAAGTGTAGTGACCCCTGGAACGGAACAGTCTGCCCACACCCAAATGTTAGCCCATGTGACTCACCCTTCTGGGTTGGACTTCTAGCTGTAAGAGAATAAGGGTACACTGTTTTCCGCCATTACGCTTGTTCCACTTTGTCACAGCAACCATAGAAAATGAATACACATATGTACAGAGTATATGTTACTGTTTACACCAGAGTGTCAGGAAGAATGGAATCAGGCTGGTGGAAGAACAGGTGGCAGAGGGCCCAAGAAGCTGTTCCAAATACCTCCCCATGTCAGAAGGCAAGGACTTCTGGAGGATATCTGTGTACATTGACTTGCTGAATGTAACAAGGGCGACAGCCTTCTCTTAGAACATTTCTGTGGTCAGGTGGCCCCAGGGAAGAGCTTGAGTGGGTAAGTTTACACCTTCTGATGGCTCTACCATAAAGACATTTTCAGAAACAGGGATTCTGTGATGTGAGAACTCTAAACCCAAACCATATTACATTACCGCCCTCGGCCAAAGTCTTAGGCATAGCTCATGGATGGACTGACTGGGTGTGGCTGCCTGGATCTCTACACTGGGAGGCTTGCAATCCAAGTAGGGCGGGACAGGAAGGGGCCCCTGGATATGAGATAATTGCTCCGAGCTGGGACCACAGTGGCATGTCCTGTCCCCAGTGCGCCATGGTCTGATGAGTCACAGGCTGACACCCATTCTGAGTGGGGTTCTGCTCAGCCAGAGCGCCCCCTACGCTCTTTCATTCATCAAATGTGCGCTGCTTGGTCAAAAGGGCCTGCAGCCGCCATTAAGCGTTTGAGGAGGTTCCGGTGAAAATAAACAAAATTCCAGCAGGGAACCAAAGTACCTGGTGTTGCACATGTTGGAAAGTGCCAAGAAACAGGGAAAGGGAAATAGGGACAGGATGAGGGGGTAAAGAAGTTACAACCTTTAACATGCTGGTCCGGGGTCAGGAAGAGACGAGGGAGCAAGCAACACATTCATCTGGGACTCACGGAGGGCCCTGGGCAAAGGGCTGAACTAATGTAAAGACCCTGAGGTTGAACCAGGAAAAGGGAAAGGTAGGGGTGGCTGCAGCAGAGAGAAAGTAGGGGGTGGGTAGTAGGAGGTGAGGTGAGAGAGATGGTAGGGGCGACCTATAGGGCCTTGAAGTAGGCTCAATAGACGTACCATTTTAAACATGACAGAAAACAATGTTACTGTTGCTTTTCAAGTGGTATATCTAACAGCCTAATCTTGCTGGGTTCCAGTCAAGTGGTCACTCAGTAGGCTGACAAGACGTACTGTTTGAAAGGGGACAGGCCGTTGTTTTCTGTCCCCTTTAAAATGGTTCATCTGGTCAGCCTACCTCAAAGTTATTTAAGGCAGATGACAGGTGATGGTGGCTTGGACCTCAGCATTAGCAGTGGAGGTAGAGAAAGGGAGCTTGACCCTGGGTTTTGAAAGCCAAGTCCAAAATCAAGTTCATCTTGATTTATCTAAACTTCACATTATCCTACGCTGCTACTTTATCAAGATTGCCAATAACTACCAGATCAATTAATATTATAACCCATATTATGATCAGTTGGACTGTAGTCTGATCCTGTATGGAGGGGAAATTTTGAAAATAATGTGAAGGTGAAATATAAGTAAATAAGAAAAAACAGGATGTTTTTATTGATGTTCTCAAACTTAAGCACATTGTTAGGACACAGTCAGGGTCTCACGCCTGCGTCTCTGATGCTGCAGGTCTGACAGAGGGCCTGCGGATTCCCACTGCCAAGCAGTTCCCACTTGATGGCAGTGTGGCTGGTCCAGGGTTCACACTGGGAAGCTCTGCTCTGGGTTATAAGGAGCTGTCAGGATAGGAATAGAAACATTAAATGTCTCAAGTGGAGGGGAACTTATGGAACATTTAATTGGCTTGGCAAATCAAATGCTTTCCCAAGAAGGCCTCATAAAGGCATGGAAGAGTTAAGACCATGGGCACCTGGAGGCCTGGGGGTCAGATTCAGGGTCCCTACTGGTGTGTGTGCTACCTCTGACACCACCCCCACCCCTTTAACATATCAGGAGACCAAGGCCCAAGGAGGTGGTACTGACTCCAATTACTATGAAAATACATGCTAACCTTAACTCTCATTCCCAAATTGTGTGGAGGTGGTGATTCACTTGAACTGAAAAAGGCAAATGGTAACTATTTCTTTTGTATAAAAGAATGTGCAGAGGGGACGCCAAGATAGCTCAGCAGGTTGAGTGCTTGCCTCTGAATTGCAAGGTCCAAGGTTCGTGTAAACCCATGTGCTGAACTTTGGCACAACTGGCAACAGCCAGGATGGCAGCAAGGGTTCTGCCCTCCCATATGGGAGGCCCCTGGTTCAGTTCCCACCTCATGCAGCCCCACATCCACCTGTGTGGAATGAAACCATGTCACAACTAATGATGCACAACTATGGAGACTGCTCTGGGCCCTCTCCCTTTTCTCTCTCTCACCTTCTCTCAAACAATAAATCTGTTTTTTAAGTAGCCATAAAATAATACATAAGTGAATGAATATGGCTGTGTTCCAGTAAAAATTTATTTAAAAAGAAAGAATATGCATATATTCTAAGTATATATTTGACTTAAAATTTATGTGTATATAGAAATATCTAGACAGTGGAATTATTTATAAATTTTATTTTCTTCTTTTACTTATGGTTTGAATTGTTTAAAGCTCATTCATAACTTAAGAGGAGAGACTACAGTGATTTTTGCTGTGAAAAAGAGCGTCTGGATTTTTAGTTATTAGTTCCCTGTTTAACCACAAGATGGAGCAGTTTACAATTGAATAAGCAGCTGAAGGCAGAAAAAGGCGGAAGAGGGTGGGGATTCCTGCCCTGGTCCTAAATATATATATATATATATATATATATAAAAAATCGAGGTGACTCTTGGACACTAACACACTTTGAAAACATCAGGTGTACTGATTATATCTATAAACCCATTTATTGCAGACGAATCTCTAAATTCTGATTTATTTTTCTTATGCATACATTTGAATTTGCAGTGATCTCACGAGTTAAATTGATGCCTTTGAGTGAAAGGTAAAATTTTAGAGAGGATGAGAAAACAAAGCTGTAGCACATGCTGCAGCAGCTTCTAAGGAAGGAAAATCCTAGCAAACGACAATCCAGTGTCCACTGCTTGCACCTCCCGCTGCACCTCCCAGATGGAATTCCCTAGCACCTGACATCTAGGTGCCATTTTAAAATGTACATTTACGTCAGTGTTTTGAACCCCAACAAGGAGAAAATCCTGAGATGCCCAGAAATTAAATTACAGCAAGCCTGGGGGTGGAAGGAAAAGACCAAAAGACAGCCACGGGGCAACACCCATAAGGACTGCTTGCATTCCTGAGGGTCTGTTCGAACTTCGAATTAACTTCCAGGCGGCTATTGTTGCCATTATGAAAGGGAACAGCCAGGCACCGTCCACCACCAGGTGTCTGTGCTTCTTGCTTATGCTTGCTTGAACTTTCTGGAATGTTGCCAACAACTAACGTAAAGGAGCTAACATTTCTTCCTTAGGGAGACCGCACCTACCCCAGAACGAGCCCCACTTCTCCTCCTCCCACCATATAGCTAAGCCAATGTCAATTCTTTCAGAACAACGTACGTCTTTCTTCCCAAACTTCGCAGAAGGGAGCCCGTGCGCCCCAGGACAGCAGTGGCCCGCCCAGCGCTGCTGCTGGCAGTGCAGACCCCTCGCCCCGGGACCTGCTCCTTTTCTAGCCGGCCTTTGGCTCCATAACTCTTGTTTCAGAAAAACTTTCAGCCACGAACATTTTTTGTTTCACAACCATTAATAAACTCTCTAAACGTAGGTGTACCAAAAAAGAGAGAGAGAAGTAGAATTTAACTCAAAATAGTAAAACAAGGCATGTAGGATTGCATTCCACTGAGAAAGGTGGAAATCCAATGAGGGCATGTTAGTGGGCGCTGCCAGGGACGAACCCGGTGAGAAGAAAAGCTACACTGGCTGTGTGGGTACCGGCGGGAAGAACAGCACCCCCATCTCTTCCCTGGGTCCCACCCACAATCCATCTTGGCTTGATGTGTGGGCTGAGAATGTTGTTAAAAGTTAGCAAGTGCCTTTTCTATCAAAAGCTTCAGGTACACTGTTCAGTGTGGGGTAAGCGAGGCTGCAGTAGTGGGGAAGAGGCACCCATTACTACCAACACTCTGTCTCCACATCAGATGGGAGGGCATGCTAATGAAATCGCTGCATCACATAGAAGCCATCTGATTAGACCTCAGTACCATCAAAGCACCGAGCGAAAAAACTCAATGTGTTCTCTTTTGAATAGAGTAATAACTAATAAGACATAAGGCTACTTTTGTTGTTGTCCTAACTAGAACTGTAGCATTAGGATTCAAAATGAGTTTTCCAAATGGAGAAGGAAAAAAAATTCACCCATAATCTTACTATTATCCTCAACCAATGGCTGCTATCATTTTTAGGAATTCAGTTGTTGTATACGTGTATTTTCACGGGAAAGTATATTTCACATATTTGTAATTAGAGTGTACATACAATTTTAAAACTGTTTTTCCATTTGCTATCATAACCATTTTTTTCTATGTAGCTATAAGCTTCATAATTATAATTTAATGACCTCATAATATTCCATCCATTGAGCATATGTTCCATAATTTACTTAACTAGTTTCTATACCATTAGCCACATGTGCTTTTAAAAAATAATATTGTAAATAATGTTCCACGAGTCTATTTGTAAGTATGTATGCTTTTTCATTAATTTATCCTGAGGGTAAATTTCCAAAACGAACTTCATGGAGTCAACGGGCATGAACTGTGGCCTTATACTGGCTGTCAGATGACTTCCCAGAAGTCATTTGCCATTTCCGGGCTGAGTGTACCAGCTTTGCCATGTCGAGATCAGCACTGAGCATTCTCATTTTCAAAAGGGTCCAGCTTTCCCACAGTCCAGGCCCAGTGGATGCCCAGCTGTTCTCTACCTCTGTCTCGAGGGGCCCTCCTCTCCTGGGGGTGCATGTTCAGCCTTGTGCATCTTACCTCATCGTGCATTCCCTGCCCTCCCAGGCCTGCTCCTGCTGCTTGTCCTCGTTTCCTTCTGAACCAGTTCCCTGCCCTCGGTCATGACTGTGCTCAGCCCTCCAGCAGCCCCGGGCCCCACTAGATGTTGCCTGTTCCCCCTGCAGGTGCACTTCACACTTCTGTAGCCCATGTACCTTCCTCACCTCTCTTCACACTTCAGTTCAAGGCAATCGGGCTCAGACTGCCATCTCTTCTAAGGAATGGCTCTTTTCAAGGTCACCAGTAATGTTAATTGCAAAAGTCAGTGGACACCTTTTAGGCCCTTTTTATTTGATCTGCGTGAGTCATTGCATAACGTCCTGGAAAGTTTCTCAGACCTCAGTTGCCCTGCCCTCCTACCCTTCTGACACTTCTCTTCAAATGTCTTCCATCTCCTCTTTGTTGACCCAGCCCCAACCATTGGTGTGTCCCCAAATCGGAGTGCAATGAGGCAAATGGCATGTGGGGCAATAAAATGGGGCTTCATCCCCTCTCTCCATGCTGTCATGTGGGTTCTAAAATTTGCGATCTCTAGTGTGCTCTCTACTTTGGCTTTGTGACAGTCCCAATCCCTGGGCTTTAGTCTCCACCTTTTTCTTTTCATTCTACACACATGATCCAAGGACAAGCTTATCTGCTTCTAAGATTCTAACCCTCCACTATGCTAATGACTTCCCAATCTGTGCCTCCAACAAGATCTTTCCATTGAGTATGACTCTTATCTAACTGCCTACCGGATAGCTCTAGCTGCATGTCCTACAGGCATCTCAGATTCATCAGGCACCAAGTCATCGTTTCCCCCTCACCCCATCTGCTGCTTTACCCATGTTTTCCTGAGGAGTGGTACCACTCCCCACTATCCGATCAAGTTCAGAAGCTGTACATCACTTAATGTTGCTTCCCCTTCTTCACATCCATGCTCACTAACTCCTGGGGAGCCTGTGCAGTCCACCCATAAAGCTCTCCGATATCTCTCCTCATGTTCACTCATCACTGTCTTCTGAGTTTCCTTCACAGCTCTTGTCAGCTCCTGCCTAAATTATTCCAACTTCCCCGCAAATGGCCTCTGTTCTGTAGCCCATCCCTCCCAGTTCATCATCAGAGGTGATGCAGTGTAGTGTGAGTGGGTTGACTTTCTGGGTTCAATTACACTCAGACTTCTCTAACTGTACAACTTTGGGCAGTTCCTTCATTTCTCTCCACTTGTTCATATGTAAGACAGAAACAATAACAGCACCTGCCCCAAAGGAGTATGTGTGAAGATGAGGTGAGATGACAAGAGTCAATACATGTCAAGTACTTGGGACAGTACTTGGCACACGTTAAACGCCCATTAAATGGTAGTTGCTGTTGTCACCCTTGTCATCATCATCACTATCATCATCATCATAAACCATCATCTTCTGCACCACTAGGGGATCTTTCTAAAGGAAAAATCTGGTCCAACCACTATACTACTCAAAACCATTCAGTTCAACTAGGGTAAATATGTGTACACCCATGATGATAGCAGTAGTATTCTCGATAATCAAAATATAATAACAACCCAAGTGCCCATTGACAGATGATTGGACAAACAAAATGTGGTATGTGCATACTGTGGATTATTCGGCACTACAACGGAAGGATATTCTGACACAGGCTAAAACATGGATGAGCCTCGAAGACATTATACTGGTCGAAATAAGCTCATATGAAAGAAAATGCTGTATGATTCCACTTGTATGAGGTACCTAGAGTAATCAAATTCATAGAGACAGGAAGTAGAATGGTGGTTGCCAGAGGCTGGGGGAGAGAAAATGGGGAGTTAGTGTGTAATGGAGACAAAGTTTCAATTTGGGAAGATGGGAAATTCTAGATATAGATGGTGGTAACAGTTGCACAACAGTGTGAATGTACTCAATGCCAGTGAACTGTGCAACTAAAAATGGTCAAAAGGGTACATTTTATGTAATTTTTATCATAACATAAAAAAAATTTTGTTTTTAACTTTTAATATTTCCCCATTGCCTGTAAAGTTGCAACACCAAAGCATGTGTTCCAAGTTCTTAAGGAACTATGTCAGCTCATCTTTTCTGGCCTCTTCTACCAGTGCCTGAGCTGCAGTCACTCAACACTACTGTGGTCTCTCAGGCCTTGAATTTGGACAACTCTCAGCCTCTTCAAGGGTCTCAAATGCCTTGTACTTCTTGTCTGGACAAATCAAGACATAGAATTGTGGAATATTAGAAATCATTGCAATTGAACTTTCTCATTTACAGGTGGGGAAATTGGTCATAGATTTACCTGAGAACTTGCAGCAAGTTGATGGTGCAGCCAAAATAAGGATGCCAGGGTTGCCATTTTTTTTTTTTTTTTTTTTTTTTACTGGAAGCTGAAGTCCTTTATTGATAGAATCAATCATACATTCATAGCAAAGTTGGCCACAGGACCCAACATAGCACATTGTGACATTCAAATTTCACCTATTTAAATGCGGCTCCTTTTGACTCCCAACTTTGTACTCTGATTATCTGTACAGAGTGGTTTTAAATTGAAATTTCACACTCACACCACCCGTTCACTCAGTTTTTGGAGACCAACAGCTTGGGCCTAATCTTTAAAAAGGAAAAGACAAAAAATAATCCCCTAAAATAAGCTATCAGGTTTAATCAAGAATAGCTTAATATTATTCTCTCTCTTCTTTGAACATCTTACTCAAGTGCTTTATTAGAGCTACTGCCTCCCAAGAATGAACTCCTGATATTACACTTCGACAATCACTGCATTCGTGAAAAAGCGAGTTCTGAGCCAGGAACAAGGCCAGCTGCTAACATGCAGAGACCACAGACAGGCCCTGAGAACCGTAGCTCCCAGGCTAATGGGGATCCTCTTTGCAACTGATGGCCACATTAGACAAACTTGTTCACTGTTCATTTAATCATTTGTATATCCATCCACCCATCCATCATCTATCCATCCATCCATCATCCACCATCCATTCATCCATCCATCCATCCAATCATCCACTCTTTCATTCAAGTGGAGGCAACGCAGCTGAGTCCAGATTTGAACTGTTTCATCTGAATCCTGCCTGTGCCACATATTTGTGTGACTTTAAGCAGGTTTTTTGATGTCCCATGCCTCACTTTCTTTATCTATAAAATGGAATAACAATACTATTTACATCATAGGTTGACTATAAGAAATAAATTCACATGTAAAATGCTTAGAACAGTGCCTGGCATACAGTAAGCTGAACAACTTGTTGATTCAGCCGTAAATTGAAGGAGAACTACCTCCAGTTCTGGAAGAAGTACAGGCTGGTCTGTTTGAGACCCCCTCCCACCACTGTTGACATCACAAGTGGTAATGATGATGAATGTGTCTACATGCCAGGCAGAGAGGCCCAGATTTCAGAGGGGAGGGGCTTGGAGTTACACCTTAGTGCCAGTGTGTCTCTGAGCTTAAAGTTAACATCAATGCATGTAAGATTTTAAACAATATTTTGATATCATGCAAACATAATGGTAAAGTTTGTTTAATAATATGATCATAGGTAAAATTTAAAATGCATGGGTTTTTCTAATGAGAAAAGCAAGAAATAAAGCTGTGTGGTAATTTCTGATTTGTGTAAATACAAGCGGTGAGAGGTTGTTGTCATGGAGGAAGTGTGTGGCTGAAGTTGACAGAACCTCTGCATTCCAATGAGATGTAGTTCTCTCCTATCTCTTACAAGTCATTTCAAGTGTTAGGGAATCTTTGAATACTATTAAATTAAGTAGTAAACTTCCCTCCTTATCATATAAGAGCTTTTCCTGACCATCCAGTAATTTGCATCATCTACAAAACAGAAAAAAGAATTTTTTTAATTTATTTACTTATTTATTTTTAATTTTTTATTGTTTTTGAGAGAGACAGAGAGAATGGGGAGGGGTCAGAGCAGTCTCCATAGTTGTATGTCATCAGTTTCAACATGATTTCCTTACACACAGGCAGGTGGGCAGGGGCCACGCAAGGCAGGAACTGATCTGGGGGCCTCCCGCATGGGAGGCACGCCCCTTCTAGCTAGGGGCTGAACCAGGGGCCTCCCACATGGGAAGCTTGCCCCAGAGAGAACCAAACTGGGGGCCTCCCACATGGGAAGCTCACCCTAGTTCATCATATGGGGCTGCACAGGCCAGGGCTGGGACTCGATCCTTGGTCCTTGGGGCTGCAATCCAAATGCTTAACCCACTGAGCCATCCCTGCTTCCCAGGAAAAATTTTATAAAAGACATTTTTAGCTATTGACTTTAATTTGTTAAGTGTGTGTGGGGGGGGGGGGTGTTGCAAGCCTTGATGAATGAATATGGCTAATTTAATTTTTTTCTCTAGCTTAAGTAAGATGGCTGTGAGCCTCCATGTACATGTTTCTATATGAACCTGTCTTCCTTTGTCTGGGACAGATGCACAAGAGCTCACATGCTCGGTCACATAGTAGTCGCAGGTTTGGTTTTATAAGAAACTGCCAAACTGTTTTCCAGAGTGGCTGAACCATTTCACATTCCCTCCAGCCGTGTGTGAGTGATCCAGTTTCTCTTCATCATTGCTAGCATTTGGTGTTGTCATTATTTGTTATTTTAGCCATTCTGATAGGTGTATAGTAATAGCTTATTGCAGCTTTGTGTTTCTCTAATGGTGAATGACGTTGAACATCTTTTAATGTGCTTATTTGCCATTTATGTGCCCTTTTTTATGATGGCATGTCATGCCCCCATTTGTGTCTTTTCCTCATTTTCTAATTGGTTTGTTTGCTTTTACTGTTTCGTGTTGAGAGTTCTTTACATATCCCAGCTACAAGTCCTTTATCAGATACGTGATTTGCTAATACTTTCTCTCACTCCATAGCCTCTCTTTTCATACTCTTTTCTTTTTCTTTTCTTTCTTTTTTTTTTTTAAGATTTATTTTTATTGTTTTTGACACAGAGAGAGATACAGAGACAGAGACAGGGAAAGGGAAGGGCCCAGAACAGTCTCCATAGTTGCACATCATTGGTTTTTCCACATAGTTTCATTTCACAGGTGGGCGGGGCTGCACAGGGCAGGAACTGGGCTGGGGTCTCACCCCGGTGAGAACTGAACTGGGGGCACTCCCCAGTTCAGCATATGGGTCCACATGGCCCAGGGCCAGGATTCGATCTGCAGTCACCCGAGGCTACAAAGTGAGCTCTTAAACCACTGAGCCATCCCGGCTTCCCCTCTTTTCTTTTTTAAGGTTTATTTTATCATTTTTGACAGAGAGACAGACAGAGACAGATTGAGAAGGGGGAGAACCTAGAGCAGTCTCTGTAGTTGTAAGTCGCAGTTTTAGACATAGTTTCATTGCACACAAGTGGGTGCAGGACTGTTCAGGGCAGGAACTGGGCCAAGGGACCCCCTGCATGGAAGGCACACCCCTGAAAGCCAAGACCCTCCCACCTGGGAAACTCGCCCAGGGTGGGACCTGAGCCAGGGGTCTCCCACATTGGAAGCTCTCCCTGGCAGGCACCAAACTGGGGGCCTCCCACATGGGAAGCTGAGCCATCCCAGCTTCCCCTCATCCTCTTAACAAGGTCATTCACAGAGAAAAATTTTTCCTTTCAATTAGGTCAAGTTTTCCTTTTATAGATCCTGCCTTTGATGTCAAATCTAAGAACTTGGGAATGCCAGGATGGCTCATTGGTTAAGCGCTCACTTTGCAGCCCCACAGTCTGAGGATCAAATCCTGGCCCTGGCCCGTGCGGACCCATATGCTGAACTGGGTGTTGCCCCAAGTTTGGTTCTCACCAGGGCGAATTTCCCATGTGGGAGGCTCCGGTTCGGACACCAGCTCATGGGGTGTGCCTTTCATGCCGGAGGCCCACAGCCTGGTTCCCAATCTGTGTGGGCCCCTGCCCACCTGTGTGGAATAAAACTATTTCTAAAACTGATGACGTACAACTACGGAAACTGCTCTGGGGCCCTCCCCCTTCTCTCTGTCTCTCTCTGTGTTAAAAACAATAAAATTAAATTAAAAAAAGAAAAATCTGGGGAAGCTGGGATGGCTCAGTGCGTTGAGCGCTCACTTTGCAGCCCCGGGGACCGAGGATCAAATCCCGGCCCCAGCCCGTGTGGACCCATATGCTGAGCTGGGGAGTGGCCCCAGTTCAGTTCTCACTGGGGTGAAGACCCCGGCCCGGTTCCTGCCCTGTGCAGCCCCACTCCCACCTGTGGAATGAAACTATGTGGAAAAACGAATGATGTGCAACTATGGAGACTGTTTTGGGCCCTCCCCTTTCTCTCTGTCTCTGTCTCTGTATCTCTCTCTCTCTCTCTCTCTGTCAAAGAAAAAAAAAGAAAAGAAAAATCTGAGAACTCTTCTCCTAGCCCTAGATCCCAAAGATATTCTCCAGATTTTTTTCCTAAAAGTTTTGTACAGTAGACTCTCAGTTAAGCAGCACCCATGGAAATTGGTCAATGTTGGATAAATGTAAGTAGACTCCAAACGTTGCTGGTTGCTTGAGAGTGCCAGTTGCTTAAGTTCTGGTTAATGGAGAGTCTACTGTTATTTTACACTTCTTTTACATTTACATTTTTAAAGTCTGTGATCCATTGTGAATTAATTTTCACTGTATAAGGTGTGATGTTAAGTTAAGATTCACATTTTAGCCTTTCGGTATCCAATTGCCCCAGCATCTGTTTTTGAAAAGACTGTCTTCCTCCACTGAATCACTTTTGTATCTTTGTCAAAAATAGTTCCAGGGAAGCCGGGATGGGTCAGTGGGTTAAGCACTCACTTTGCAGCGCCGGGGACCGGGGATCGAATCCCTGCCCTGGCCCGTGTGGACCCACATGCTGAACTGGGGAGTTCCCACAGTTCCGTTCTCATCAGGGTGACACCCCAACCCAGTTCCTGCCCTGTGCAGCCCTGCATCCACCTATGGAATGAAACTATGTGGAAAACCAATGATGTACAACTATGGAGACTGCTCTGGGCCCTCCCCTTTCTCTGTCTCTGTATCTCTGTATCTCTCGCTCTCTCTCTTTTTGTCAAAAACAATAAAAATAAATCTTAAAAAAAAAAGAAGACATCTGGGATGTCTTTTGATCACAGACATTCACAATAGTGTTCGTTTGTGAGGAAGAATGTAAGATTCGCTGAGTCAAACTGTGTGCTTTCCTTCTGTTTCCTCTGTGTTTATAACACAGAGCTTTCCCCATGAGGTGACAGGTATTTGTTTTATTAGTATGTACTACACAAATAAATCAAATGCTACACAATAAATTGTTCTTAAAAATTAGTCTTGGGGGGAAGCCAGGATGGCTCAGTGAGTTAAGCGCTCACTTTGTAGCACCAGGGACCGGGGATCGAATCTCGACCCCGGCCTGTGTGGAACCATATGCTGAACTGGGAGCTCCCCCAGTTCAGTTCTCTCTCTGTCTCTGTATCTCTTTCTCTCTCTCTCTCTCTGTCAAAAATAAATAAATAAATAAATAAATAAATATTTTTTTTTTAAAGTAGTCTTGGGATGCTGGGATGGCTCAACAGGTTGAGTGCTCGCCTTGTAACCGTGAGGTCCAGGGATCTAATCCTGGTCCCGGCCCATGCAAACCT